>CM050904.1:2370000-2512500 GCA_027726005.1 Juncus effusus | reverse complement strand
GGATGCAACTCTTGGATCATATCCATTAATCGCATCTTTTCTATTAAGAATATTCAACACTTGAATACTCTATATGCAAGCCCTATAATTATAAATCAAAATTATAAATGGTATCTAAATAGTATATATCACATATATACCGACTCAATTTAACCGAAACACGCACGTCGCTCTGATACCACTGTTGGGTTTCAGACGTGCATAACGCAGCTATAAACAAAATTATTTGTCCAAAACCAATCCGAGGATCCGTGCGTGTCAGTTAAATCAAAGAAATAAATCTTAAAGATACCTTTCGGATTATGCTTAATCCGTGACGCTCAAACCATGCGTGTTGTCCATGCGTCTCTAAACCGGTTACCGTCCTAACCGATTTTACGTCCGTCTAGGCCGTCTAGGTCGGATCGTGCGGAAGTCATCTACCGCACACACAATCGGTCTCCACCAAAACTCTAAACAAACCGTTCTCATCTTCTTAGGCCGAATAGATCACAAGCGCCGAAAGTACGAACGTCTCTACCGGTGTCCACACGAACAAATTTCTTAAAACGGGAAGAAGAATAATATATATGCTAGTAGCTTGTTCTCCTCTTGCATAAGAAAACTCTTCTTATTTTATCTCACAAAAGATGTATATAATTCCTCTCATATAATCGCACTCTTTCATTTTTGTCATAGAAAAGGAAAGCACCCTTTCATAATTTTGTCATACAAATTAGAAAGTATATTTTCTCTCTTTTGTCTCACAAAAGAGAATGAGAAATAATGAGAGAGAGAACGATGTGTTGTGTTGTGAATTTGGAGCCCTCTATGTCTTTATATAGAGGTGAAGAGTCATGTCTCTTCACACTAAAAGATGTGTATGACATCACTCATCATTATCCATATGTCATCATCTAGACTCTTCTAGATTACATGATCTTTTGTGCTCATAGTCTTTATATACATATATATCACATACAATATATTTTGTGACATTCTTATGCAACTCATCATATAAGTCGCTAGGATTTTCTGCGCCCGTTTCAGTTTGTTCTTTGTGTGTGACCCTGTAGGTTCACTTAATGTTGGCAATAGACTCAAAAGTCTATAAATCATGAGCGGACTCTAGCAAGCCATCATGACTACCCAATTTAAGTGAATATCGGTGATCCGATTTACCTAATCAACAATCACGTATTTAGTCCCTTTGTCACGCGATATCTATATCGATCATAAGGCATGTAAGACGCTATCCTTATATTAATCGATTAATATTTCTTGATCCCGAATTAAACTGAACAAGAACAAATGACATTAATAACTCTTATTAATTCATTTGAGTATGGCCATACATTTCTTCAGTTCAATTCATCAAGAGGCCTAAAGATATCTCTCTCATTTATGAGAGGAACAAATCCCGTCTTGATTGCACTCATCCCTCTACATGATTCATTGTATACATAATCATAACCGTTATGACCACCCGGTTAAAGGCAGTGTTAGATTATATTAAAGTAGAAAATTACTCATGTTGGGAACTGAGACAATCTCAGGTCAAAGGACTATAAATACTTTATGTTACAAGAATCGCTAATGACGTAAAACATGTAGCATTCCTATAGCGGGTCAGTCCAGTATATGGTCTCTAACATATACCTATGTTAATGACTTGATAACTATTTATCCATGATCAGTAAAACATAATCATCAGTCAACTAATATACCGGTGTACATTTATAGCTTGTATATATAAATATATATTTATATGTATCTGCAAGTATATTTGTCTCCACAAATATCCTATAAATGACCAGGGACGATTTAGAATAGCATTCATAACACTTTATAGTTTTACTATCAAAGTCACGCATTTTGATGACATAAAGTTGAATTGCATATTCATGGTCTATTTTAATTATATTAAAATAACCTATACGCACATATTATATGAAATATCTTAGAATAAATATTATGTTTGTTATTACAATCCATCATTTAGGTCACAAACACTTTGGCCTAGGGCATAACACCATCACATTAGGTATGCACTGAATCATGATGAGGAATGTGAGTGACCAAGATGGGATTTGTTCATCTCGTTAAGAGGGAGATATCTCTTGGCCCCTTGATGAACTAGGACTGAAGGAATTGCATGGCCATGCTCAAAATGGATTACCATGTGTTGTTAATATCATTTTCTATTTGTTCAGTCTAATTCTCGATCAGGAAAGAGACTTTGATCAAACTCAAGGATGACATATTACCGTGCCTTGTGATCAAGACATATATCGTAGAACAAAAGGAATAAACAAACATCTATTCAGATAGGTTTATGATCGTTGATCATTTCATTTAACATGGGTAATCATGACATCAGTCTAGAGGTTACTCATTACTTACGATCTTTAGAAGATCGTTGCCAGCGTTAAATGGAACCTACACGATCACAAATTGAACTCCATTTGGACAGGAAGAAAATATCTCAGAAACAGTTATACATGTGATGTATAAATTGGTCAAAGAATAAAGCATTAGATGCTGAAATTTTACAAAGGCTGAAATTGTTTCGGCCGACCGGAACACAGGTTCCGGCCGAACGAAACTCTGGCGGCTTGAAGGGTTTCCTTATCGAAACTTGTCATTCTTTCACCCCTCTCTCTAGTATAAATAGAGGGGCATGCCCCCTCTATTAGATATACAATTAGAAGCCTTAGAGGCAGCCGTAATACTAAGGGAGAGAGAGTCTTGTGAGGGTAATTTCAGAAAGTATTTCCGGACTCGTCTAGCCGAGTCCGGTAATTCCATCTATCTGAAGTTCGCGTGGATACGAGTAGAGGTCTCCTACTTTGGAGATTAGCGAGCGATCTAGTTCTTCATCCCTAGGAAGAGCAAGGAGGTTCGTGGAGTCGAGCTTCAGGAAGGAGAAGGTTGCAAGTCAGAATAGTTCAGACCTACATCCGTTCTTCGTCTCGCAGATCAGGAAGATTCGAGGTATAAATTTTAATAGTTAATCTCGTACTTTTATTTCCTTAACGATGATCCTAGGGCGGGTTGATCCCGTAAGTTCCGCTGCGCATGTAACGTACATGGCTACGGGTTCCCCAACAAATTCTCCTACCTCAGCAAGACTTACAAAATACTGTATATAACTTTATTAACAGCTTGGTAGTTTATAAAAATATCTTATGAATTAGTCATAAAATAATTATATTATTAGTTTTAAAAGCTTGTCATTCATAATAAATATCTTAAGAAAATAATCATAAAATAATTATCTTAAAGTGAATGTAATATTCACTTCTATGCATAAAATAATCTATCTCAGCTAATATAATTATCTCTTGGTTACGTGTAGACGACCACAATTTCCTCCGTGGCCTAGAAGGGGAATTCCTTACTCGTTGCTTAACTAGAAGCAGGGCACTCTACAGAGCTACAACGCTGCACGACATTTGTATGTCGTGAGGCACCCAACTGGGCAAAACTACTACGTGACCAGTCAACTATACATATAATTGAGATATTTTCTTTTGTGAAATACCATATTAGCAAAATATCATATTATCTAAGATATAAGAAAGAAGAGTAACTTCTTGCAAAATAACATATCTTTTGATATATAGAAAATATGAGTGATTGCTTGCAACATATCATCTTAAGATCATGTTATTGAAAATAAAGTGGTTGCTTGCAAAATATCATAAATATTATATTATCAAATTTTAGAAAAATAGAGTTATTGCTTGCCTTTGGGCGATATCTCTAGCTCAACAACTGTTTCTTCAGCAGATCCTGAATTAATATGGATGCCTAATTATTTTCTAGACTATCTACATTAACCTAAGAAGATTATCTAGTTTAGGATTTTGGCATTATGACGGTATATTTAGATTTACCAATTATAATATCGACATTATCCTAACTATTGAATATAATGATAGTATTAGAAATAAATGACGATTAATGTGATACGATAAATTTAACATATAACATTTACAATAATATTAATAAGCTATACGGAAGCATTATTACGACTGGGGTTTGTGATAACAATATCATTACGACTAGGATTTACGATAAGTAAATAATAATATATTCGGAATAACGACGATACCTTCGAGTCTAATCTTCTTTATTACTTTTCTTATACCTTCCTAATCTCCTCTTCTTCATTAGTCTTCTAATCTCTTTATACTCTTTGATGCATCACTTGACTCACAGATATAGCATAACTAATATTTGAGTGCATTTATTTGTTTGTGTGATGGTTGTAAGATTGGAATGAAAGGGTCCTATTTATAGGGGCCATGGATGTATAAATTGATAAGATCATGCATGCATACAATTGATGAAAGTATGCCTCGTTTAAAGTAGGATAAGAATACAAGCTTGTTAACAAATAATGTCTTGACAGAACTCCAAACTGAGATAGGAATGAATAGATATTTTTGATGTAGATGAGAATACAAGGCTAACATGGTATTGTGAGTGCACGCATGAATTGCCACGGTTTTAGAAGATAGGAACAAATGGATATTTCATTGTATTTGAAATAGTGAAAAAAAATATTATTAGCAATTTGCATATTAGACCCTAGAAAAAGCAAAATTATGTATAAATCCTTTGTGTATTATTTAATTATATTAAAATTCTAGGTTATCACAGATCTCTTTCTAAAGGAGTACGTAATTCCATAAATCTTAGATCTCATTATACCAGATGAATGATCACGCCCATCTCTGACGCAGATTGATTCTCCCCTTTTTATTCTCCAAGGTGAGACATCAAAAACTCTCCGGCTATGGAGATGACAGATAATTCCAAAACATATACAATAAATTTTATTGACAACTACTAAAAAGAAGTTTATACGAATATCATCTGATTCTAATTTTTTGTGACATTTTTATTTCTCGTGTTAACATGTATAATAATAATTGGTGCTTTTAGTGTTTCACCTTCTATGCCCGATTAGGTAGATGATAAAAAATATTTTTGATGGTTAGATTTGAATTCAAATGGTTTAAATAAATCGTGGTACATAATTATGTTAAAATATTAATGTAAAGAAAATATGAAGAGTTCACTTATTAAAACATAATTATTTTTTCTTCTTTTTTATAAAATAGTAATTGAATGAAATATTATATTTCTCATGTTAAAATCTTTAAATCCAAATTTGTTTGAATTTCTCTTTATTTTCAAATCCATATTTATATGGTTCCAATTTAAATTTCTTTCAACCGTCAAATGATAAGATATCAACAAATCTTAGCTATTGATTAATCACAGATTTTCTATAAAATAGTAATTCTTAATCAACATCATAGTTCTCATGTTAAAACAAGTTAGACACATTTGTTTGAATATTCTCTTTGTTTTCAGCTCGATATTGATATGGTTACAAATTAATTTTTTCCTTGCTTTTTTTTGAGTGATTTTTTTCTCTTACTTAAGTATGTGTATATTAAATATGTAGAAAATATGCGAAACAATTATGAAAAAAACATATATACTTATAATATTACTAAATAAATAATCTATTAAAATGTAATGAAATGTAATGAAACAAATTATTTTTATTTTTAGTTATAATAAATTTAAAAAACCACAGCATATAGCAGAGTTCTCCTAGAATTTTTTTTATCAAAAAAAATATCTTTATTCAATAATATGGTAAAATATGATTATTATATTTAATGCTTGCCACTGTTTTTTTTCATTTTGAGAATTTATTAAGGATTAAATAAATCACACAATTTCTTTCATAAATGAATATCTTAATATTTTTTAATTAAAATAAATTCTTTTAAAATATTATTTTGGTATTTCTTTTCTTTTCTTTCTTCTCTTTATTCTCTTCTTCAAACTCATTTTGTTGTAAAGAGATGATAATATAAGAAACTTAAGAAAACATTAAAGTAACAGCATACTAATTTTACAAATATGAAAAACAAACATGAATTCATATCAAAAAATCAATAAGATGCATACTTTTCAGGACCAATTATACTAGACATAATTGTCAATTTCTATATACATAATAAGACATATGATTCCTGAGATTGCACTTAACTATTACTACATATTTCGAATAAGTGATAAATTACAGCCATATCACACATTTCGCATATGTGATAAATTATAGGCACATCACATATTTCGCATATGTGGTCATACATACACTATGATTTTCATCATTTATAAATTTTAAATTTGCATTTATCATTTTCTATTTTATATCGAAATAAATAATAAAATGAAAATATTCGCAGCGTAGCGCGAGTATTATCCTAGTCTAACTTAAGACTAAATTACATTTTTCAATAAATAAAGGTGCAAAAATAAACTAGAATTTCAAATGATTTAAATTTTGAATATATCATATCTTTCGAGAAAGTCAGGACGGCCGTCGGAAAGAGGATCAGTATAAGCTGAAGCTAATTTCACGCATAGCTTTCCAATCTCCTTATATTGCTCATACGGAAACCTGAATGATTCCCAAATTGCGGTGTTCATCTGCAAAATACCAGCAGAAACATAAATGTTTAGTAATTGATATGACTAAAAGAAATTAAATACCAAAAAAAGAATAATCCATACCATAGATGAGCTATGAGCTATTCTTTTCATTTGAATTGATAATGCCCTTATGTGCCTCCATGAAAGTTTCAACTTTAATACTCTTAAATTCACTTTTTTCCACCAAGTCCTTCAATCTTGCCATTTCAACTTAGCATTTTGCATTGAAGTGTCATTTCCGCAGAGTAGTCGCAATTGAATTTTTCTAAACTACAGAAAGAGTATTTACTTACCTTCATAGAAAGAGCCAAGTAACTCAAGATACTTTCCTTTGAGAAAAATGGAGGCAGGAGAAAAATCGGAAGACAAATACCAACACCGTCACAAAAGTTTGGTATTGGTGATCTATGTTAGCAATTTGTCACGAGATAGAGTCGAAAGGGATGCCCATATAACTGCCGTAATAAGTTCGGACACTCCACTAGCTAATTAATTCTTCAGAACATTGATGCTACGAAGGATTACCAAAAATACAACTGCATTTACAAAATATATTTTAAATTATTATTCATTTTTTCTTTATGTATTGTTAATAAAGAAATAATAGTAAAGTAAGGTGGACAACAAAATTAATATATGAAAATTATTATATATACCAAAAATGAAACTAAGTGCTCCTAGACTATTCATCTCGCTGGTTGAACAGAATTGGTCACTGATCAAATATGCATCATATTCCTATCCAATAAACGTGTCTATTGTCGTCGAACCAATATTATTTACATATTATTCAATGTTGCGCCTGAAAAATATATAAAATATTATAGTTAATATTTTTCTTCATTGCAAATTAGTCTTTTAGAAGTTAGAGACAAATTTCTTTTAGGTAAAAGAAAGGAAAAAGAACGTCAAAATCATTGAATCATTTTTTGGAGGTAAACAAATTCCATCACGCTTGTTAATATCATGAGAGCCACAAATCCAGACTCTTTCCAACTGCTGAATCCACAGTAGTAAAAATACACAGCAGATACAATCGCATATGCTAAACCAACTTTCAATCCGAAAATCAAATTTATGTACTTCATTTTTAAGAGACTAATGAAATAATTGTTTAGAAAAAGATTAATGAAATAAAACAATCATGACGGGAGTAATATAATTATAGAATACTAACACCAAATTTACAAATTATATATGTATATTATAGTTTCAATTTTAAAACTGATTAAAGTTTCATAATTACATCTACTCGGATAATACTCGCGTTACATTGTAAATATTTTCATTTTATTATTTACTTCAGTATAAAATAGAAAATGACAAATGCAAATTTAAAATTTATGAATGATGAAAATCATAATTGTACGAAAAGAAATTTTGTATCTAAACATGCAATGTCCTCGGAATATGTGTTCACATATGTATGTGTGATCATATATGCGGAATATGTGATATGTCTGCATTTTATTGCATATGCGGGATATGTGATAGTAATTAAGTACTATCTCAAGAATCATATGACTTAATTATGTATATAAAAATTATAAAAATTTACATTCATGTCTAGCATAATTGGTACTGAAAAATACACATCTTAATAATTTTTGACATAAATCCATATTTGTGTTCATATTCATAAAATTAGTATAGAGTTAATTTATTATTCTCTTAAGTTTTTTATATTATCATCTCTTTACAACATAATGAGAAAAAAATAAAAAAATAAAAAGAGAAACAAAGAAACTAATAATACTAACATTATGTTTGAAGAAGATAATAAAATATATAGGGAAAATGAATAAGGTAATATATAAAAGAAATTATTATAAAACATTTTCTTAAAGTGTTAACATTAGCCTTCTAATTATTAATTATTTTTAATTCTCAAAATTATGTACAATATGTCTACATAATGTGAATAAACATATCACACAATCTATTGATGAAATAATACATAAAATAATATAATGTGTTTCTCAACAACTTGAGAAATATTTTAATGTAACGATTTTACGAAATTGAGAATATAGTACGAATACTAATCCAACAAATCATATGATTTTATGCCAATAATTTTGTATAAATTTTGAAAAAAATGTCTCAAGAAATCGGAGATAGAACCGAAACAACAAACCAATTATATGGTATGATTAAAACAACCTTTAAGTTATCATAAAATATTAAAGAATTTGAGAAATGAAATATTAAGATTGTAGAAAACTTCTTCATCGGATGACAGATAGAAAATGTGTGATGAGATGCTATAAGAATTGAGAAAAGACGTTGAAAAAAATATAAGGGTTGATCAATTTGTTACAATACAATTTAATTCTAACCCCTTTATTTTGCAACTCATTTTGAGCATTCTCAAGAGACCACATAAGCTCAATCATTTCAACCGTCGGATAATAAGACGTAGACAAATCTAGACCATAGATTGACTATTGATTTTAAATGGCTATATCTATTTTGTAGATTTTTATGTGTTGGTTATTTTACAAGTACTTTTATGAATTTTTAGAAAGTCACATCATTTTTTGATGATGACATGTATTATTGTCATTCGTTAAATTCATGATAAACCAATTTCATCTAATTAAATATCACATGAGATCAAATATGTCTGTAGACTTTTTACATCTAATTTAGTGCATTTTAAGAAAGACACATCATTTTATATTCATGAACTGATTTAATCCAATTAAATTCTAAATTAAATGTAAATAGAAATGAAGAGTTTATATATCAAAACACAAACATAATTTTTTTTCTAAAAACTAGTAATCTTAATCAAATATGATATTTCTCATGTTAAAAATACTATATAAAAATTTGTCTTGATTTTCTCTTTGTTACCGCAACATATAGCGGACTTCTCCTTGAGTATTTTTTTTATCAAAGAGATTTCTTCATTTAATAAATATTGCAAATTATAATTAATTATTTTAAAGTTTGTCAAACTTTTTTGTACTAAGACTTTATTAAAAATTAAAAAACTGTTATAAAATAATTCAAATAAAGAGGAGAGAAAGAGAGAATATAGAGAGAGAAATCTTTCATTCACTTGTATTCAATTGTTGTTGTTTCTTACACATTACAAAATTCTATTTATAGCGTAAAATATCTTTATATGTTACATAATATTAAAGGGAGGAGTTAAGAGGATTACATAACATCCTTAGAGTTATGAATCCAAAACGTTATGGACATTCACATTTATATTATTCATAACACTCCCCCTTGGATGTCCATCTTCAATTTCATACGCATCAAACATCTGCCTCATTAAAAACCTTGCCAGAAAAATCCTATGGGACAAAATCATGGCTAAGGAAAAAAGAGTGCAGAGCGTATTGTTTCTCCCTCTCGCAAATACAAATATTTATATATCATTCTTCTAACTCTGCCATATACATGTTGTATTATCTTCGAAAATCAATGTCGTCTTATTATCATCATTAAGGAATGCATACTTTCCTTGGATAAAATGGTTCCTACGACTTGGTTCCTCCATATGTAAATAAAAAACCAGTCTAATATCATCATTTGTCAGAATCAATAAATATCCTTCACCTAGATAACTAATTAAATAAGATCTAGAAATATTAAAATAAAATAATCTTATATCATTTGCAAAATAGGATTAATACCGTCTTAATACCTACTAGATCTAATATATTAAAAAAATGCATATCAAGTATTATATTACTAGCAAGATTAATTAGTGCGCTAATAACACTAAAATTTGGTACTTCGGGGCCAATAATTTCCTCATATTCTTTATGAGGTTGTATACAGATCTTTATTCACATCAAATGATCGATCAATCATTAGAGTACTCAATGGATGTGCCTTAGGCATATAAAATCTTCAGTTACAATTCTTACTTTGTATTTCACAATTTCAATTGTCTTAATACGTGTTATTACAAACACTCATTTGTACATTACCATTGTACACTGTTAGATCCCCTTTTGTAGGTATGTATTAGCTCTTCAGGAGCCTTCAAATAAATTTGAGCTACCAGAAATAGTACTCACTTTTGCCTTGTTCATTATCAAACGAGAGAAGTATCTTTTACTTTTAATAATGGTATGTGTAATACCAATTTCAATGATGCACACTTCTTCTTCAAGTATAACGTGGCCAAACCAACTTTTATTCATATTCATAATATCAACTGTAACTTCAAGTTGATTAATAATTATACAACTTTAGGTTGTTTATAAGTTTCAACTTCAGGTTGCTTTATAATTCTTCAATTTCAGGTTGATTAATAAAATTTCCCAACTTCTGGTTGAGTGATAATTTTGCAACTTCAGGTTGCTTTACATATTCTTTCAATTGCAACTTTCAATGCAACAAATTAAAAACATAATAAATAGAAAATTGCAAGAACATCAAATTAATATAAATAAATAATAGAGTAAATTGAAAATGAAAAATTATTCCTTTTCTCTTTATATGAAATTTCGCTTTACTTTTGTCTATGTTAGTGTACATTTTGATTTACCTAATGATATTGTTATCGGATGGTGAACATATATTTGTTTGGCGTAACGAGAGCGATTCGTGCTGATTCAAATAATTCAAATAAAGAGGAGAGAAAGAAAGAAATCTTTCATTCACTTGTATTCAATTGTTGTTGTTTCTTACACATTACAAAACTCTATTTATAGCGTAAAATATCTTTATATGTTACATAATATTAAAGGGAGGAGTTAAGAAGAATACATAACATCCTTAGAGTTATGAATCCAAAACGTTATGGACATCCACATTTATATTATTCATAACAAAAACTACACAATTTTTTACATAAATGAATATCTCAAGATTTTTCAATTAAAATAATTTATTTTAAAGTACACCTTTCGTATTTCTTTTCTTTCCTTCCCTCTTTGTCAAGAAATTTTTAATAATCATTGAATAATTTTTTTCTTATTAAAACTTTTATATTTAAATTTGTTTAAATTTTGTATTATATTGAGTTCCGTATCAGTATAGTTCCCTATTTAATTATTTTTCTCTTCTGAATGTGTGAAGAATTATGTTAAATATGCATATAAAAAAATATTATGTAAAATAATAACATTTTACGTAATTAGATTGTTATAACATATTGTAGACGAATAATTAATATCATAATTGAAAGATAACATATTGTAATTTTTTTTTAATGAAGTTACTATTTGTCACACATTAATTTTGATACAAATAAAATTTTAATTTACAAACGTTTGACTTATTATTACGTTTGCACATAATTAAATGCTTATAGTTTAATGACTGTAGTGAATATTTTAATTAATAATAAGTTTTAAAACTCATAGCGAAGCATGAAATTGCTCCTAGATATATAAATTTCGAGTTACAATGATAGCATATACTGATAAGATAGAAAGTAAGACTGCTCATGTTAGGAAGTTTAATTACTTAAATGCTAGTACTAATACCTCATGAATTAAATTAAGATATAAATAAATAAATAGAGCGACTAAGAACGCCTATATCTCTTTAAAAAATGTGAAAGTTGATAAAGCATTATATTTTCATTTATTTCATCAGAATGTTTGAGTTGTCGATTATACATTAAATGCTTCTTTTTTTAATTCATTAATCAAATTTTATGAAACAATCTTAAAACATTAAAATAAACCACACCTACCAAATCAAGCTTCCTGTGCCAACTTCATAGTCCTACTACTCCACTACTTTGTAAAAAGATGTAGAAACTGATGGTGAGTGAAAACCTTCTAAAAACAATCTCTACAGATAATTTACCATCACCATCTTTGCATTGCATTACTAATACAAAGGTACATACATTAATAAAACCTTCAACGAACTTTCAACAAATTAAAAACTAAAACCCTAAACAAAAATCGCACTATTATAATAATAATAATTAATTAAGACCCCCCTACAGGGGTGAACCAATAATGATCTCTCATTTACACCAATTGACTGAACTGCACCCTTTCTTTTCTACTCACCAAAATCACCATCTAATCCTGATATTCTACTACCAAACAGGGCACGAGCAAACAAACAAAAACAACCCCACCGAAATTCCCTACCCAAAACATTCTTTCCCCATTTCACCCCCTAACCAACTTCCCAAATACACAAAACCCCCCATCTCTCCCCACATTTATACTATCATTCTTCCTCTTACTTTCCAATTTAGGGTTTGGACATGAGGCCGGAGGGCTTACAACAGGAATTAGGGTTTTAAATAATCTTTTTCGCTAGAGGGAGAAGCAGTGGGTGTTGGGGTCGGAGATGGAGTTGTTAGGGAGGGGGAAGGGGGTGAGGGCGCGCTGGAAGTAGAAGCGGGAGGCGGAGGGGTCGGCGTTGTCGGGGAGGGCGTGGCCGCGGCCGTGGAACCTGCCCAGCCGGTTCACGATCGAGAACCTCTCCAGCTCCTGGCACTCCAGCTGCAGGTCCAGGACCGACGTCCGCTTGTTCAGTCTGCCAAACCAGGAAAAAGGAATGTGTTAAGCATTGCTATTTGTGTATGAATTCAGAAATTTGAAAAGAGGACCCTGCGATGGGCAGGTGTCGTGAGGAGTTAGAACGAAGAAGTTGGAATGAAATGAAGTGATGAGGAATATGAATATATAAATATATGTATGGATTTTTTTTTAAGGGAAATTTTGAGAAAAAAAAAACTATATTTTCTCAAATTTAGCAAAAACTCTGAACTTTTGGAATATTCCAAAGGACCCCCTAGTTTTTTAACTTTTCATTTTCCAAAACGGCACTAACTTTTGCAGGTTTTAAAAGACCCCCTTAATTTCATCTTTTATTTAATAAAATAACCACTCTAAATATATACATATAGTATATAAACTAGATGTAAATACATTTTGCAAATGATGTATCTATAATTTAAAAATATACTAAGGTGTTCACACATCATTCTTTTATTATTTCAAAACGAATTAGGGCTTTTCTTTAAAATAAACATTAATGTTAGGGTTTCTTTAAATAAAAAAGTTAACATTATGAATTTTTTAAGTATTTTAAAATCAGGGGGTTTCTCACAGCTTCACCATATAAATACATAAACATATGTATGCATATTTTTATACCTTATGAAATCTTCTTCCAGCTTCTTGAATCTTCCATTAGAAGCTTCCACGACTTTAGCGAAGAACTGCTCGCCACCCTTCTCGCTCTTTTCAGCCAAACTGCACAAAACCAATCAAGTAAAAAACTACATCAACACAGAAAAAACAATAAACCAAAAAAAATCACATACTTCCACAAAAAAACAATAAAACAAAAAAAGTAACATCAATATTAACAAAAGTATACATCAGATACCTGTTATTATTTTCATCTGACGCGTCATTCTTGCTCGAATGAATCAGACTGCACGCGTCCCTCAACGCGAAATTGGAAGCGAAATAAACGACGCTTTCAAATGATGAGTCAGCTTTGGCTCTGAGGAACCGGGGCGGCACGGCCGGCACGAGGTGCTGAGTCAGCTTGGTGGTAAACACCAGCCTTCGTCGCGATAAAGCAACCGCCAGCTGGCCTTCCTCTGCCAGCTCCGCCTCGTCATCCACCTGATGTAAAAATTTAACAAAAATGAGGATGGACAATGGAAATATTGTAAAAATTAAAATACCCCTACCTTTACTGACTATTTTTTTTTAAAAAATTACCCAATTTCTAGATTACCTCAAAAGCCTTATATAAAGTGGATTGAATTTAAAAGTTTGTGGAGGGACTTTTGACTAGTCTAAAATGTGAGGGGTTTCTTAAAATATAGAAGGGGTTTTTTAAAAAATAATTCCATAATAAATAAAGTATGAGAAAAAGAGAAAGTACCTTGTCAAAAAGCCTATTAGCAGTCTGAGCCCAATCCATCTCCGCCATACTGAAAAATAAATAAATAAATAAATAAATTATGCTCACATAATCAAACAAAAATATCAATAGAACATACAAAAAGAACGAAAATAATATTTAAATAAATAATAAATCACCTGGTGCTTATAATACTTTCAGGAACTTCAGTAACCTTATGAAACGGTACCATTTTTCTCGTACCAGTCTTCCTTTTTTCCTTGACAGCTGGCGGCGCCAGAGCTCCAGATTGAACAGGAGGCGTCGGTATCACTTCATTAGCCCCTAATCTTGGTACCGGTACCGCATTATTATTAATAATATTATTAATACTGGTATTACTATTAT
The DNA here is from genome assembly GCA_027726005.1 of Juncus effusus. NCBI lineage: Eukaryota > Viridiplantae > Streptophyta > Magnoliopsida > Poales > Juncaceae > Juncus > Juncus effusus. The sequence goes on along the minus strand of CM050904.1, from coordinate 2,497,785 downwards.
TAATATTAATATTATTATTATGAACAGGCACAACAGTTTGCGGCCCAAACCTAGAAATCGGAGTCACGGGGCTTCTCTCCATCCCATGCTCACTCCCCATTTTATTACTATTATTAATATTATTGTTAATATTACTACTATTTTTAATATTATTATTATCCAAATTATTCCATGGAACTTTAGGGAAACTGAAATGTGGGGCCGGACCAGTCTTTTGCGGACTTTCATGTGTAGACGAAGAAATATTTTGTCCGTTTCGGTAATTTCCGTATTGCTCAAACCATGAAGGAGCCATTTGAGGGTTTATTGCTTTTGTTGGTTCGCCAGCTGGACTCGGTGCGCCAGCTGGATTTTTCTCCTCGCTCTTCTCTCTCGACACGAAGTTCATCATCCCACCATGCGGGCCCACACTTGTTTTGTTATTATTGATGTCCATGACAGGTGGCGCACCCGGTCCACCGTGGTCCGGTCTGAGTCTCTTAGCGAGTCTGTTCATAGTTCCCGCATCGAGATCCGTGCTGCGCATTGACTGGACTTGGTTCAGTAAAGAGTAAGTGTTTTGCTGAGCGTTTGTATTCAACGGACGCCCATGCAAGATATTTTCATCTGAACTTAAACCTCTCTTAGAACCCACAGGAGCATTTAATGCGCTTTTGTCAAATAACTGCCTCTCTTCCTGCGCTGAGCTGGCGGAGCTCGTACCGGCCTCAGCCTGACCAGTACCGGTTCCAGCAGAATTTGTATCATTAATATTGGAATTCGCTCGGTTCAGCATCATGGACTGAACGATACTTGGCGTGATGATTTTATTACGAGGCTGAGTAGAAACATTAGTCCACACGTTTTTAAACATCGTACCAGCATTGGTTCCAATACCGGTAACAGCTGGCTCTTTTGGTGCTCTGTTTTGTAAATCGGTATTATCTGTGTTGTTTTCGCCTTGAGAGTTTGAACTGGATGGAATTGGTGCGTGGTGGTCCGGGTCCAGGGAGGATTTGGCGGACCGTTGTTGACGCTGAGATGGCGGGCCCAGCATTAATCCAAAATTCTGCATGTGCTGGTGGTTTTGTGGAGGATGATTTGGTGATGACGTGTCGAAAGCTGATTGGTCGGGAATTGGAGGGTCGGGTTTGGGCGGCTTTTCTGCCTTTTGGAAAAGCTCCAGCATGTTTTGACTGCAGTTGAAATTAAATTGTTGTTAGAAAATTGAACTGCATAAAAGCTTAATAATTGAATTAAAGAAATAAAATTATATTATTATTTTTTACCTTGGTTGACCGATTCTATTTTGAGAGAAAAGAGGGATGGCTCCATTGAATAAAGTATCCTTGCTTTGCACGCCTCCTCTAGAATTTAGCTCCTCATCCCTCTGCATTTATCACACAGTTATAATTAATCAAAATACACAAAAATAAAAAGAAAATTTTTTAAAAACCCTATATGTTATCATATTAATGAAAAACCCTATCTTTTAGATTATTAAAAAAAAGCTTCAAACTTTTACATTGTTTTTAAACAAAAAAAAAATACTTTTGCACGCATGAAAAGTTAAAAGTAAAAAAATTTCGAAAAATGAAAAGTTACAAGAACGGTATTTTCAAAATTTAGGGGGCTTTACAAAGTTTCCAAAATAAAATTACCTTGTCAGAATGCTGAGCTGGTGGTTCATTAAACCGCTGCTGCTGCTCTTGTTGACTCTTGACCATTTGTTGCTGCTGGCTGAGCTGAGACTGAAGCAAAGGAAAAGAAGACCCAAAAGGATTATTGCCCGCCCCAAAATTCATCCCCAAATTGCCCCCCATATTCGGCCCCATTTGCATCCCCAGCTGAGCTGGCGAAAAACCCCCACTGCTCACAGAATTAGGGTTAGGGTTAGGGTTAGGGTTTGGGAACAGTATGGGGCTTTTTTCTTTTCTCTCATCTTGTCTCCTCTGCCCGCTCATTTCCTGATTTTTGGACATGTAGTTCTTTGGCGGTTGCATTCCATAAATATTATTATTATTACTATTATTATTGTTATTATTATTATTATCTCCGTGTTGAGCAAGGGCATTATTGGAATTCCACCCGTTCGTCTTATTATTACTATTATTCCCAGCTTGATTCTGATTGGCGAAACTATGACCCTGCTGCCTGCTCTGTTGCGGGACCCACACGCCTTGCTGGCCGCCTCTTTGCATAAATTGAGCATTCAAATTACTATTACTACCACTACCATTATTACTATTACCATCTTGCCCCCAAATCCCGTTGCCCAACTGACTCTGCTCCTGCTGATTCTGCGAAGAAAACTGACCGCTACTCTGCTGAAAAGCCGACTGGTTCTGCACAGGCTCGTTTTTACTACGCACAGTCAATCCGCTCCACTCCTCGTTCTGCCCAGGTTCACTACTGGAGACCTCCAGTGCGTCCTGCATCAGCGCGCTCCAGCTTCCCGACTGCAGAGATCCAAACCCTCCACCTCCAGTTCCAAAATTATTACTATTATTATTATTATTTCCCTCATCATTTACTGAATTTACGAATCCGCCACCGGTTGTTGAGCTCACGACGGATTTACCGAAAGATCCGATCCAGTTATCGTCGCCGTATAAAAGTTTTTCTTCTTCAGGGTCCAAACTGGACCCTCCAGTTTTGGATTGAGCAGGCGGGTTGGTGAAAGAACTGCCGCCTAAGAAATTCTGCATCGTATTCTGAGGGGCCGTGTCCGGTACGTAACCCTGGTCAGGTACGGCTTGTTGGTACGGACTGTACGCGTCAGACTGGGCCCCGCTTTTATTCATCATACCCTCATTGTTATTATTAGTATTAGTATTATTGTTGTTGTTGCTGGACATTGGGAGGAATTGGGAGGTCTGATAAATGGAGGGGTCCATTTGTTGAGGCATCATCCCCATGTTTCTCATCGGCTGGAGTTGACTTTGACTCTGATTTTGACTGTTCTGCTGCATTAACATTCCGTTTTGAAAATTGTTCATTAAAGCGGGATTCATGTTCATGTTCATGCCGTACTGAGCCCAGTTCATGTTTCCTTGCGGGAAGAGCATCTGAGGGTTGGGATTGGGGACCATGTTCGGCCAGCTGGAGGGCATTTCGGTCATTTGACCTTGGAATGACATGTGAGGGTTGGTCATTTGGGGCGGAGTGTTGTTCTGCCACGAGGGCATTTCGGTCATTTGGTTTTGTTGTTGGTTCTGTTGTTGTTGTTGTTGTTGTTGCTGTCTGTGGAGTTCTTGGAGCTGTAACTGCTTGTAGAGCAACTGCTGTTGCCACGACATTTTTGATTAAGTGGGTTTGATTTGTTGGTCAGAATGTTTGGGACTGCATTTAATGATCGATTGAAATATTGTTCAGAAATGTGGATGGATTGGTTTATTCATTTTTTGGTTTTTTGTTGAACAGATGTGACTCTGGCTTGAGTCACACTAGAAGCCGAGTGGTGTTGTCTTGTCTTGTCACCTAGTGTAAAAAAGGACAAAAAAGAAGGTTCCAATTATAAATAGGATAGAAAATAATTATTGTTTATTGTTAGTATTATGATTACAAGGTGGAAATTAAGGAAAGAAGTATGTATTAACAGTTAGCTGATTATGATTGGATGATTCATTCATGTTAGAACATGTGGGGACATAATTCATTCATGCATCTAAATTTAGAGTTTATGTAACTTGTTTAATAATTTAAACTACTATTATGAAGTTTAATTTGTATACACTTCATTAATTGAACTACAAATCATGCAATTACTGCAAAGACCAAGTCTTTGCAGCTAAGAGACTCAAGTTCCCCAATTTCAAAAAAAATTGGTACTAAATTTCCAGAAATCCATGAGAATTCCACAAAATAAGGAAAAGGAAGTAATAAAGAGAGAAATTTCACATAAATACAAATGTAACAGCAAAAAAACAGCAAAAACTACCAAAATCCCTAAATTGGTGCTCAATAATAGTACTTAAACCTCAATAGAGCTAATAAATAACCCAAATAACCAACTGAGACTCTATTACCGTTTTTTAGGTGTTTTTGAGCTGAAATTAAGCTAAAATCAGTCAAACTTGGCCTTAAATATACATAATTACTAGCTTCGTAGAACAAAATACCAACCTTTAACCTCCCAGAAACTAAAAACTGCTTGATAATCTCAACAAAAGCCACCACTTTTTATACACAAAGGAAAAATCAAACTCCCGCAGCTCAAATAAGAAAAAAAAAACATCCCAGATCTAAACCCAAATCGAAGCTCAAATCAGGAACTATCACACCACTAACCCTCAATTCACACAAAAAAGACGCTAATCAAACCAGATTTTTCAACAACTAACCTCGATCGGCGCCCCCGAATGCTGATCGAGCCGAGCCGCCCCTGAATCCGCGATTAGGGTTAGGGTTTGCTCGTTCGATCTCGAGCTACCTAGGGTTAGGGTTAGGGTTTCGGAAGGGGGTGGAGGCTAAGAAGAAGATTGGAGTCTCTTTTTTTTCTTTCTTTTCTTAATTGTTTTTTGAGTGCATGTGTGTGTGATAAAAATGGTGCGAATTGAGTTTTGAGAGAGAGACGAGGGCAAAGATAAAGTGGTAAAGAGAGAGAGAGAGAGGAAGAGCGAAAACTTCAACGAAATGGAGAAGATAGGATCTGGATGTCTCCAGTTTGGATATGGAAATTGAGAGGTTAGAATTGGAAAATATATTGTTTCTAGTTTCAGTAAATGATGTATTATTTTAGGTAAATTATTGATTAAGTACTGCTCGTATGTCATATATAGGGTCCACTGGTTTTTTTATTATTTTGCACGAGTTTATTTGATAAAAAGGAGAAAATAAATAATTATGGGTGTGTGCATATGTGTTGGTCCATTATTTGTTGGGAAAAAAAGCAATAAATAGTTGTGTATATGTGTGTGTACATGAAAAAATCTGTAAGAGTAAAAAACTAACTAGATAAAAATGTATGCTTCATAAAATTAATAAAAAGTTAAATAACAAATTACTTTTGAGAAAAATGAATATTTGAGTTATCAAGAAAATATTGAGTTGAAAAATAAATAAATTAATAATTTTAACTTTTATATTTTGACCTATAATAAAATTCTAAACCAATATGATGAAAGATAATTAAATCCGAATAGTTCTATAATTTCCGTAACAAATATTTGATGTTTCACAAAATAAGAGTTTATGTGAATTATTTGACAAGAAAAAAAAATAAACGAAATATAACTCTTCCAACTCCAACAAAAAAATAATAATTTATTATTCCTACTTCCTATATAACATAAAATAAATTCAACAATTAATTATAAGATTGAATAAATACCCATATATTTGTGAATCAATCAACATATAACAAAAATAAATATACAATTTTTTTTTGTCAGAACATGCAAAAATCATTCCATATCCATCCTCTTTACAATTTGGCGGTATTTTAACTCATTAATCAACATCTCTTATTTTCAAAACTTGAATTGAGATTCACTAGAGATCTGTAGTTTTTAAATAACTGGAGAGGAAGAAACGGGTTCGGCGGGTGGGTATCCCTTTACTGCCGTACCTGTTAGTCCCCACTGGAGCAATAACACCACTTACATCCACGACCCATTTCCACTCCCTTTCACTTTTTCTGTAGGGAAGGAGGATTTCACATTTTCATTGGAGGTATTGAAATATCATCTGGTGCTTAGAGAGATAGTGTTGGTTGTGTAGAAGGGTGTATAGATGGGCGGTGAGGGAGGTGATGAAGTCAATTAATTGGGAGGGGAGCTGGTCAGGGAAAACGGAGCAGTAAAACAAGATAGGTCCAAAGTACTTATTTGACTGTATTAAATTAATTTAATGTATATATAAATATAAATATATACAAATTATAAAAGTAAAAAAGTCCAAAAGTCCAAAAAAAAGATTTAATGCAATCTTAACTTCAACTCAAAAAATATAAAGTATTTTTTGGGTATCAATATATACTAACTTATGTTGGATAAAAAATAATGGGAGTGATGTTGCATGAGCACGACGCCAAAACAGAGTATACAGAGATAATAAATAGTATATAAAATTAAATATATAGTATATAAGATTCATTCTTTTAGAAGCACTTAAAATAATGAGAAAGTGTATAAAAAACAAAAAGTATATTGAAAATGAAAAAAACAGTATACTTTCGCATTTTGGGCGTGCTCAACCCATCACGTTTTCAAATCTCCCAAAAATAATTAACAAAAATAACATAGTATATTTTGCATGAATAATTATGAGTTATGGATCATTGTTTGCTGACTTAATAGTTGATTCTGCCCACTTCAAATTAATATTTTTAAAATAATTTGTATAAATATGTAATTGTGTGTCTGTCAGCCACACTAGTAAAATAAAATATAATGATTATTAACTAATTTATGTTTTTATTTGGGAAACAATGATTAAACAACAAGCAACCAATCACCATCACATGCCCAAATCGTGGAAAATACATTAATTAATATTTGTCTAGTGTTGCATGATTTTGTCTTACCAAATAGAAAGTGTGAAAAATCAAATAATTTGTGATTTGTCAAGTCATTTTGGTAGATATTAGATAAGTTTGTATTGGTTACCAATAATTTTCCAAAACAAAAGGAAATTAAATTGATATTAGGGTTATACCAATCTTTTTAATGTAAAAGTGTTATATTATAGTTTTATTCGCACTACTTATAGGTTTTTCTAAATAAGTGTAGAAGGGAGAGGAGGGCAAATGCATTCTAATAAATATTTTATGAAATTTTATTATAATATAATACACTAAATCATCAATAACACATATATATTAAAAAAATCCGCCCCTACTAATAGTCATTCAAGAAAATACTTTATAATAGATAGTTGATCAATGTAATATACTATTATATTCATGGGTGAAGTTTAATTGGGATTGGAAAGTCATGACTACATTAAGATTTTTGACAGAATAATATATATCATTATTGTTATAGTAAAAAAAAAATTCGAATTATATATATATATATATTTCTATATACTTGCTCTCCTACCCAAATTTTTTGCACAGTGTAAATTAATAAGAAGATTTTTTTTGTTTGCACTCAGTAAATATAGGCAAGTTCCGTCATTATTAATATATTGTATAGTTTCCGCTTATTTTCTTCAAACTTTTGTCACTGTTGTCCATTAAAATCAACTCAAAAATAGTAAACACAAAATCAAAATCAGTTCAATTTTGCTATTTTTCACATTGATATTCTCAAATAGTGCTATAGCTCCAATTGCCCCTCATGAATTGTTAGCTTATGCTTTTGTATTTTTGAATATTTGTCATTTCCAAAATACATGTATCCCTTGATTTTCTTTATTTGCATCCTTGAATTTCTTTATTTGCAAAAATTACACTAAAAGCTATTATAAATATGTGAAACATACCAATATACCCCTCAAAAAATCTTTTTTGCAAAAGTAGAGATATATATGTAATATAAAACATACAAGCTATCGTATGATCTGTGTACCAAGTCATTTTTTTCTCAACAAAATATTACTTGTACTTCATATGCCAAAGTGCATCTAATCAAACAATCAAATTCATCATACTCATTTTTCTCTCAACGCCCTCCCAACTTTCTTTATTTGCTAATTAATCCCTCCAAAAGGTTCTTGTTTCTTTAAATTCATATCCTCTCAATTTTCTTATCATACCATAAGCAAAGCATTATATATTCTCTCATGTTTTAATATACATCATCAGACATATTTTACAAATATGCCCCTCAATCTTCCAAGGACAAAACTTATTTTTGACCATAAAAACATGCTCCTATCCCAATGAAGAAGCATTTGTGACTGACCCAATAACTTTGTGTTTTGTCCCCTTCCAACCTTAAATAGAACATTCCATTCCTTTTGCCTCATCAAAGTACATTCCACCTTGTACGGCTTCTTTAAAAACATGACACGTGCATTCAAAGTACAATCCAAGTATCTGGTATTAATATTTTTTATGATTATTATGAAATAGAATGTGGCTACGTGGCATGCATATCTTGTCCTTAAGTTGCCATCAATTCCTTTCTGATTGGGAAAAGGTATTTTTTGTATCCACATGCACTATGAGGTTAGAGAGAGGAAAAATGATGAGAGAGGGAATTAGAGAGAGAAAGCATGAGAGAGAGAGAGATTTATAATGAGAGGGAATAATTAGTATAAATTCCAAGAACACGGGATAATGTGGACCTAGTTTTCATGTAAATTACTAGAATTAGCCTCAATTTAAAGTGGTGTGCAAAAATAAATGGACCGACTCCACTGTCACAATCTTTTATTATCATTATTTTTTTCATGCTTTTTTGAATCCTGTTAAAAAAGGATTTGATTTTGACTCAAAACACATGACTTTCCAAATGAGGCATTCAAAAAAGGGACATTTTTAAGGCATGCAAGTTGTTTAGTGATTTAGACATGATGCCTTTCTAATCTCCATGAATTTAATTATATACATGGTGATACTGTACTACAAAGGAAAGGGAATATAAAAGCTTTTTTCCCCAACATTCCATTGACTAAGGTTGTGTATAATAGAATATAACTACTTAAGACTTTTAAAAACAAGCTCACTTACATATAAAATATTAAAAGCTTTTAGCCACATTGTGTAGAGAAAGAGAATTAAATTCTGACCCAATATTCCTTCCTTGTATTAAAATGAAAGTAGCAGTACTAACCAATCAAATATAACTAATATGCATCTCCTTGAAGGTTCAAACTCATTTTATAATTTATTGTCTTTTACACGAATGAGAATCAATCTTTTGATGTAAAGATCCAACACCTATAAGTACATATATTTTTGTAAAATGGCCATATCATGTAATGAGATTTTTATATTCTATAGTATCAAATGTGTTGCACATATTACACAACATAAATATAAACAAAAACTCTGAGTTAGTTCCTCTCTGTTGTCATCTTAAAATCATAACTCAGACAAAAATTGTATGGTTGTGGCCCACTTTATATTTCTATCTAAATAAAACCCATATTTTACATGAAACTATAGCCTATAATAAGAAGAGCTACAAAGCAGCAATTTTATAAAATAGAACTCACCAAAATTGTGACTTATTATCACAAATGTTTAGGGTTTAGCCACATAAATTATCTAATAAAACCAATTAAAAATGATCATAGAACAACATTAAATATGATTTCAGAAAAAAAGGAAATCAACACAAATACACCACTTATGCGCAAATATGATTATAAAAAGTCTTAAATTCAAGATCTTAAGATACAACAGTCAACCATTTAAGGGTTAAAAACAAGTTCTAATTTGTTCTCAAAATATCACTACAAAAATATCAAAATACTCCAACATATATTACTTAATATCATAACACTCAATACCCCTGATTATGCCTTTCTTGGAACCTCATCAGTTCATCCTAAAATACCCAAAATAAAACATTTTACTGATTTGCATTTATATAATATACATATACAAAATATAAAAATAAAATAAAATACCTCAAAGCCCTTCTTGAGATGCTGAAGCTCATTATCAAGATCATTAATGGCCAAATTATACGCCTGAGTTGGTGTAGACTGGCCAGTTGTGTGAATCTATATATTAAATCAAAACAAATTAGGGGGTAGAATTAAATTCAGGCTTATTTGTACAATTGAAAGTTAATTCAGGGTTAATTGGGTAAATCTGGGATTAAACTACAGCGTATAAAGAAATTAAAATTAGAATGAAATCCTTACCCTAACAAGGATTTTGTATTGTAACGGATGTGGAAGTTTGTATCCAGCAAAAAGAACATTCGGATCCCTATGCAGCTGCCTGAAATCATTTTTAAATGAAATTAATTTTGAAACAAGAACAAAATGAAATAATACAAAAATAGAGGGGGTGAAATAAAACATTACATGCGAACAATGTTGCCAATTGTATGGTCTTCACGCTCCACTGTGAAAGAGGCAGCGTTAGCTATCTTGGTGTCTCTTTCATATGAAACCCTAATTTCATCAGAATTATTTACATATTAGAAAGGGAAATTAAAAACAGAAACCCTATATTTTCTGAATATTTCAAGAAACCCCCTGTATTTTTGGAAAATAAGGTCTTATTTCAAAATTGAGTGCTTAAGAGCACAATTAAGGTTAATCAACACATAATGTGCACAAAATCGCGGCTTAATTGGAATTTTGAGGTTTAATTTGTGCATATTTGAAAAATTTACATATTAGAAAAGGGAATTACAAACATTATATTTTCTGAACACTTGAAGTAACCCCTTATATTTCTAAAAAATAGGTTATATTTCAAAATCAAGTGCTTAATAGCACAAGTAAGCTTAATTGAGGCATAACTGCACAACTAAAGGGTAATCGAATGCTTGAATGCATGATTAAGGTAACTCAACAAATAATTGCACAACATTGAGGCTTAATTGAAATTTTGAGGTTTAATTTGTGCATAATTTAACAAATTAGGCTCAGTAACTCTACAACGAACAAATATTTAAGAGAAAAAAGAGAGAATTATACTTCTTAGTTCCTTCTGGCACGACAAATCTCTCATAACGATCCGGCGCATTCATTTTTCCTCAATCAATAACACGTCGCGACGCCTAAGTAAGAAATTTGAAGAACTCTAAACAGAAGCTTCAACCAAATTCTGAGAGATTGAGAAAGAGAGAGGGGTTTAAGCGTTTAATGGCTTTGGGCCTGATTCTTGTTTCCTTTTATTTTTCCATTGGGTCTAATTATATTTTATTTTGTTTCACACAGGCTGAATATACAAACATGTGAAGAGACTAATTGGGCCGTTTTTATTGTATAAAAAAAGATTTGTTAAAATAAATTCAATTTGTTTTTTAAGAAAATAGTTTTTTAGAAAAATATTTTTTAAGAATTTTTTTTTGGAAAAACATTTTATCATAGGGGCAAAATGGAAATTGCAAAAATATTAACTACTATGAGATGGAAAAGTGGATGGAGGGATTTTTTTGAAAATGAAAAGTTTATCATAGACATTTTTTGAAAATCTGAAAATGTAGGGGTTTTCTTTATAATATTCAGAAAGGTTAGGGAGTTATTTAAAATTTTTCTTTATTTTTCTATTGGGTCTATCTAAATTTATTTTACTTTGTTTCATACAGGCCTAAATATACAAACATGTGAAGAGACTAATTGGGCCGTCTTTATTGTATAAAAGCCCATTCAAAGAAACTTTGCAGAGTTGGTGAACAAGGTTCACGCAGGAAATACATCAAATGAACAAACAGAACTCGTACAGTTCCTTCTTTTCAGTCTCCAATTCTCTCCTTGATTTGAACTGAACGCCAAATTTTCTCTTCCGCCCGTCGAAAGAAGAAGAAATAGAGAGATAAACCCTCGAAAGATTGATTATGGAAGAAGAAGCTGTGAGTGTTGCGTTTTTGGACGAGGCATGAATGGATTATTATTTCTCTATAAGATTTCAGTTTTTGACATTTTTTGTTGTTTTTAATTGTGCCATGTGAATATTTTGTTCATTTAGGAATTAGAGTACGCCTTTGGGAGCTCGGACCTGGATGAAATTGAACACGACGAGGTTTGTTTCTTATTCCTGTAATTTCTCTTTTTTTCACCAGTGAGTTCATTATTTTGCTAAATCATGATCTTTTTATCATTTTTCGCAAAGCAGAATGCATCTTTCGGTATGTGCATGTTTAATTTGGGGTATTTAAGTCAACTTATTAGCCCTAAACACTGATTTGGTTGCTACCATGACCAAATTGGAAATAAATTAATCGAAATTGATCCCAAAAAAGAAACAAAATAGAAATTCGAGATTATGGACTAAGGAGAAACAAAAGCACCCAAATTAAACATGCCCTTATATTTACTATCTGAATTTGTTACAACCCAACATCGAGAACCGAACTCAAAAGACTAATCTGTCAAGTGAGAGAGCAAATTGAGTCATAAGCCTCATTTTGATTGCCTATACAACTAAGGCGAGACAAATTTCATACTTTGAACATGGCAAAATTTGAATATTTTCAGATGTTTTTCCCGAGAGAGGATCTAATTGCAAAGACCCGGTACGGCGAGCAGCTCTGTACCATCAGAAAATGTTTCAACATGCAAGTGGTGGTACGACAAGCCTTGCACCCATCTGAGTCAAACCCTGATCCACATGTTGACTTTGTCAAACTTTTCAATCCAACAATGATTTGTAAAAATGGAGACTTAACTTTGCTTGCGTATGAGCAGTATTGTGATGATGACACATTTGAGATGACTCTTGGTTGGTATATGAAGGTGCATAGAAAAGAAGTTAGAAATAGTTTGAATGGTTTTGTCATTATTGAACCGGCTTTGGTTTTGAGGCCTGATGGCAAGTTGGCCCTCTCAGAGACATTCAAGAAGTTTCTCAAGTTAGTTTTTTTTTTTTTTTTTAATTAATTATGGTTATTTGGTTTCCTCTTTTTTGTTTATTGAGTTGTTTTGTATTTTGTGTAGTGATATTGTAGAAACGATAAACAAGCTGCATGAGAAGAAATATACACATGGCCGCCTTTCGCCTAATAATATTGTGAATAAATCTATTGAAAGTGGGTGTCTACTTTATGAAGCCGAGATTGTGAATTTTGTCCAACTTCATGGTAAGTTAATTTCAAATATAAATAATTTTTTATCCATAAATTCCTTAGCCTTATTGTTCGAATTTCTTTGGTACATGCTAGATCTTGAAAAAGAAGATAAAAAAGAGTTGTTCGAAGCCCTTGTGCAAAAAGACTGGGAAGATATTCTGAAACTAATTGAAGACATAACAAGTGGAATTGAAGATTGCTTTGATTATGAATTTACCCAATTTATGAAGGGAATTAAAATTTCAAGGAACAAAATAAATTGAGCGAGAAGACTTTTGTCCATCCTGCTATTTGGCTTCGAATGAGAAAATATAGGTTGATTGACTCTATGCATGTCAAAATTACTGCAAAAAAGATGTCTGAATCAGGGTTTTTAGATGCCGGAGTGGATTGGAGGAATTGGTGAACGAGGGTATTTTGGTAAAATACCAAGAAGATGCATGCTATTGGATGGGTTTCTATAGAGATGATTACAATGGAGAGTTCAATGATTTGATTCAAGATTCTCTCTGCTTTATTAAGGACTCATATGATACGATTGAGAGAGTCGCTGGGATGTACAACCTTTCTGATAACCTCGTAAGTTTTAAGTGTTCGTAACAACTATATTGATTATATCAATATTTAGATAATTATGATAATTTGCTTACGTTCAGTTTTTTCTTATTCTTAGAATTCAATGGGATTTACATCGATGGATGTGTATTTGCAATCTCTCTTCCCTAATCTTTTTGTGAAGTTGCATCAGTTGGAGGGTACAGATGCATTTCCTAGTGGTTCAAAATGATTTTGCATGTTTTGCCTCTGTTTTTCTTCTGCTTTTTGCTTGTGTAGTTTGAGGAATTATGCCTCATGTTGGGTTCCAGTTCATGTCGTGTTCTTATTTTTGTTGACTATATTTCAGATCACAACACAGGAAGATTGAACTCTAAATTTCTTGTTTGGTCCTGTTTTTCATTTATTTTTTTTGTGTGGTTTATGTTTTGTTGGATAAGATGAAGTTTCCGGTGTTAATATTTTATGGATATGGTGAGTTTTTATGCTAATATGATGCTAAATATGTGGTTTCTAGAGCTTAGTTTACATTGCATTGTATTTCTATTGCTGCGTTATATAAATGCAAATTTCAACTAGTTTAATTAGTCATTACTTCAGACATATTTGTCAATAGTTTTTTTTGCGTCGCATACTTTTTTTAAAATTTGTTTTTGTCATGCAAGTTATTTACATCTGATAAAAATGATCCAAGTTCACAAATAATCCCAAAGAACTATTTAAATTTATAAATTAGGAGCGGTTACCTTTCATTTTACTATTTATTGGAGACTAAAAGATAAACAAAAAAACATCTATGTTTAATAAGTAGACCTTAAAAAAAAACTTAAGCCCTCTCCAATATTACTCAAAAAAAAAAAGTAGACCTTCAAATAAAATTGCATTGTTATAATATTATATTACAAGTATGGCCCAGTACAACTCTCTCCCTAAACTTATCTCGGCCCATAAACCAGATTCAAAAACTCGCTGATTATCTAATTTCGTGATTTTAAATCCCGGATTTCGAATCGCATATTACTTTGGAGCGCCGCACCTTCTCCGAACGAACTATCAGCTCCTTCTCTCTCTCTCTCTCTCTCTCTCTCTCTCTCTCTTCTTTTCTCTTTTGTCTATCTCTATAATTTGGTTTGGACTTGTGTGTGTAATGAATCTCATATTTTTTGTAATAATAATAAATGGTAAGGGGTAGAATACATAATTGTAATAGGTGGTTAATTGGTATGCCACGTGGCAATATGTATATGGGTAGAATTGTGAGAGTTTGTTAAGAGTCATGGTGCATGCACCAAGTCTAGGGGATAAAAGGAGTAGAGCAAGACAAACTAGTGTTTGACTGAAAGTAATATAAATAGGTGAGAGGGGAAAGAGAGAACTCAGATTTGTATGAATGAATTGAAATTAGTATCTGTTCTTACTATATCATCATCGTTCCATCTCAATTTCCCATTTTAAATCACAAATTCCACAAAAATCCATTAAACAAGTCACTGATCTATATCAAGATCGTGACAATTGGTATCAGAGCCAATCGATCTGCAGACCAGATCGTTTTCACTGTCAAGCCATGGCGAAGGGAGGAAAATGAGGTAAGAGTGAAGAGGATCAACTGAGGAAGATCACTGAGAATTCCGATCAGATCTCAAGAATGTCTGAAGAAATCCAGGTGATCCGCCATCAGTTTGAGGAGATAAAAACAAGTAATGAGGGTAGATTCGACAAATTAGAATTAATGATCATACAATTGATGCTTCAAAAATCAGGATCAGGTGGATCTGGTCAGTACGACCCAGATTACCTTCACCAGAATCAAAATCAAAACCAAAACCAAAACCAAAACCATAACGATCCAGAAAAAAGAAGAAACGCAAGCAAACACAATGAAAATCAAGAAGGAGGATGGAGTAAAACAAACCGAGATGATCGAGTAGAAGAAGAAGAAATTTATAGCCCTTACGATCACATATCAGGTGAATTCTATCGCAATCAACCCAATCACGATCGATATCGGTTCGATTTTGGAACAAAACCGCGAGTAGAGGTACCTTATTTCGACGGCGACAATCCAAGGAGTTGGATCAGACACTGCGAAAGATATTTTAAGGTGTGTAAGGTCCCTGAATGACAACATGTAGAGATTGCCTCATTGTATCTCACTGGAGAGACAGCACAATGATGGTATGGCTATTCAATGCATCAATCGAGCATCGACTGGAACCAATTCACCTACGACTTGTGCCGGCGGTTTGATAACCACTTGCTACAAGGTCCCATCGGCGAATTTCACACATTAAGGCAAAGAGGCAGTGTTACTGAGTATCGATCTCAGTTTGAGAGATTAAGGGGGCTTGTGTTGAAGGATTGTCCTTCATTAGATGATCAATTCTTTATGAATTGCTTCATTGCAGCATTAAAGGAGGAATTGAGGCCTCTTGTGGTCGTATCAAGACCCATTGATCTTTACCAGGCATATGAAAATGTATCATTATGAGCTGAGCTTAGAATTATTGAAGAAGGGGAAGAGTTTTAGTGAGACAGGCGAGTTCTCTAAAGGTGGATCCAGACCTAATCCGATGATCAAGCACACTGAAAATCTTTCTAAGAGTGCACAGTTTGAATTGGGGAAGAAGAAAGGGGGAAATGATCAATGCTGGTACTGTAATGAGAAGTATGTGTCGGGACACTACTGTGAAGCGAGGAAGAGAGCTCAAGGCACTATTAATGCCATTAATTACTATTAATGCCATTAATGGCGAAGAAGAGGGGATAGAGAATGAGTACAGTGGCGAAGGTGGTCCAGAAGCTCAAATCGGAAAGGGAGGAGGAGAGTGCAGTGAATGCTAATCCTCTCAATAAAACCCTCAAATTGTAGGGGAAGTGTAAGGGTAATTGATTTACTGTCTTGGTGGACAGCGGAAGCTCACATTCGTTTATAGTTTGGCATATTAGCCGGCTTAAAACTGGTAATGAACCAACCCGTAGAGATTGCAGTGGCTAATGGCACAAAAATTGTGTGTGATTCAGTGTGCGGGCAAGTCGAGTTTGAGTTGCAAGGAAGGAGGTACGAGGCGAATCTAAGAGTTTTTGAGTTAGGGTTTGTGGAAGTGGTGCTTGGCGTTGACTGGATGTGGGATTTCAGTTCAGTGACCTTCGATTTCAGAGCTCGTCGAGTGAATCTCTTTGTTAATGGCGAGAAAGTGATACTGGAAGAAACGAAGGAGAAGGGGCTGGAAGGGAGTGTCGACAAGATCGAGGGAAGCGAGTTGCTCTCACTGAGCAGTGGGGACCTCTTTAAGTGGAGAGCGAAGTTGCTAGAAGAAGGAAAGGGAATGAGAGATGTCGGAATGAACGAGGCAGAAGTGATTTCCTGGTTTGAAGGAGCGGAGTTGGGAATGGAAAGACTGGATTCTAAGTTTGGGATGGAGGCGTAGAAAACTGGAAATGGCAGTAAGGATTCTGATTCCAGGTTGTTGTCAGAAGTGGGTAATGAACCGCGGAATTTCAATTCCGGGTTATCTGGAAAGACTTTTATTCCTGGTTTGGAAATGCTATTAAACAATGTTAAACCTTGAGGCAAGGTTTGATTAAGGAGAGGGGAATGTAATGAATCTTATATTTTTTGTAATAATAAGAAATGGTAAGGGGTAAAATACATAATTGTAATAGGTGGTTAATTGGTATGCTACGTGGCAATATGTGTATGGGTAGAATTGTAAGAGTTTGTTAGGAGTCATGGTGCATGCACCAAGTCTAGGGGATAAAAGGAGTAAAGCAAGTCAAACTAGTGTTTGACTGAAAGTAGTATAAATAGGCGAGAGGGGAAAGAGGGAACTCAGATTTGTATGAATGAATTGAAATTAGTATTTGTTCTTACTATGTCATCATCGTTCCATCTCAATTTCCCATTTTAAACCACAAATTCCACAAAAATCCATTAAACAAGTCACTGATCTACATCAAGATCGTGACAGTGTGTGTCGGATCTAAACAGAGCAAAGCTTCTTGTGATTTGGACTTTAATTTGAATTTGTGCATGTATACTGTACATGTTATTTTCAGTTAATCAATAATTCAAGAAGAGTCAGTTTTGGCTGATTAGTTGTTTTCAGCTATTTCCCATGTTCCAATTTCTTAAATTTGGTTTGCAGATGCAATTTGTGTTCATTTGTTTTAATAAAGTGATCAATAGTTTATACCTTATAGAATCTAAATTGTTGTGTCCATTTGTGCATATTTGGTGTTCGAGTAAATGCTAGCCTTCTAAGTTCTATGACGTCTGAAGCAAAGGAGATAAGAATTAATTTGGATATAACAAGTAATGATGATGATGGCAGACTAAGCAATTTGCCTGGTGCGGTTCTTATAACAATCTTATCTCTTTTAAAGCCAAAAGCGATGGTACAAACATGTGTGCTATCAAAGAGATGGCGTAATCTATGGACCTTTGTATAATGTTTAGATTTTAACAAGTATGATTTCATACATTGATGAACCGGGGAACTTAAGGGTGGAGAGGTTAAGAGGTTTAAGAATTTTCCAAAAGGCTTCTGGAAAAAAATGCTCAGAACTGATTTCAGAACATCAAACAACATTCATCAAAAACAGCCAGATCATAGAATCCTTCCCGACAGGAAGAGAATGCATAAACTACCTACATAAAACCTAAACACCAACAGTTCTTTACAAAGTGGACTTCACGAAAGCTTTCGATGCAGTTAACTGGCATTTCCTTCAACTCATTATGGAAAAAAGGAGTTTTCCGGGGAATTGAATCAACTAGGTGCGCAACCTCCTCGCCTCATCCAACTCGGCAGTAAAAGTAAATGAGGAATCGCAACCGTTCTTTTTCTATAAGAGAGGCTTAAGACAGAAAGATTCACTGTCGCCACTACTATTTAATCTAGTAGCAGAAATCTTGCAAACACTAATTAAATTCAATAACTCAATATGTCCCCCCCCCCCCCCCAACGCACAAAAACTGCAAACCACCGCAATACAATACGCAAACGACACAATAATAATTACAGAAGGAAACCGAGCAAACCTGCAATTAATAGATTGTGCACTAAAAGACTTTGTAAAAGTGTCTGGGTTACAAATCGACAACCAAAAATCGTCGTATATATCAATACAATTGTCAGTCAAGAGCGAGAAATCAATTAAGCATATCCTAAAATGCGACAAGCAAAACTTCCCAATAACCTACTTAGGGTTACCACTTTCCATAAATAAGCCTTACAAAGTCGTCTTCCTACCAATGATAGAAAGCATTCGGAAAAAAATAGCATGCTGGTCCACCAAATTTCTATCAATAGAGGGGCGGATCACACTAATTAACTCGGTGCTATCTGCACAACCACTATATTTTATGCAAGCATTTCTTTTATCCCAATGGGTATTCAAAGAAACAGATAAGCTAAGAAGGGACTTTCTGTGGGGAGGGACAGACGAATACAAAAAATATAAACACTTCGCAAGTTGGAATCTCATATGCACAAACAAAAGCAATGAAGATTTAAGCATTAAAAATCTAAGACTCCAAAACAAAGCACTACTGATGAAATTGATTTGGAAAATAAAAGCATAAGAAGAAGGCATCTGGCGGTCAATGATTCAACATTGCTATGCATACCCGTCCATGCCATGGCTATACTCGCACCAAAGCTACTTCGTGAAAGATTTGGCAACGTTAAGTCCATGGTTCGACAACAGGGCAAGAATGCAACTAGGCAACGGTGTGAATACATTCTTTTGGAATGACAAATGACATCCGAAAATCAAGAATTTTGCAAAAGAATTTCTAGGACTATGCAGAAGAGCCTGGAATAAGCAAATAACGGTACAAGCAGTCTTATGCAACCCCAATGTGTCCAGTGGGACAGAGTATTAAGTACGTACCAGGCACGCCTATTTCTAAACACACAAAATATAATAAGCAGCATAACTCTAAGTAATGAACAAGATAAGCTAATATGGAGCACAAATAAGGAAGAGAAGTTCAATGTCAAATCAACATATAACTTCTATACAAACACCGGGGTTAAAAACAAAGCCAGGAAATTGAATTGGAAGTTAAAAGTACTGCCTCGACTTAAATTCTTCATATGGCAAATACAAATGATAGATTGAAAGGAAGAGGAGAACTCCAAGAGGATACCTGCATTCTATGCACGGCTAACAAAAAAGAAATGCACAAACACCTCTTTCATGAATGCACCTTCTCAAAGAAAACATGGCAGCAAACCTGTAGGCAGTTCATATCAAACCTGCCAAGTAACTTGGAAAGCCCATAGAAAGAATACAATGGGTGACTACAATAATAGAAAAGCAAAAACAAAATGACTGGCAAAGTCTATGGATAATCACTTGTTGAGAATTTTGGAAAGATCAGAATAGCCGAATCTTCAAGAATCAGGCAAGGGACCCTACACGCGTTTTCAACGAGGCCTCAGGGCAGCTATGGAGTGGTTGAAGGCGGGATGCAATGTTGGAAAGGGTAGGATTTAAAATAGGGCAAACAATTAGAACAAGAAAACTCTGGAAAGTAGGCTAGATAGTTTTAGCGGAACCGATGGAGAAGGTTCGGGAATGGGGTTTTGTAATACAAAATGCATGCACTGTGATTTTAACAAATTGTCCTCTTTTCTGAAGCATTGCTCTAATTTGGAGCGTCTTACTTTATTCCACCATGATAGTTTTTGTGGGGTACTTAACTTATAATTTATTCATTTATTTATTAGGTTTAATAGGTTTAGTACTTATGTGTTGAGGCTCGTTTAACAAATAATTTTAATTAAATAATAACTTTGTTATGGTGTTCGATCTTTCTTGCATCATTTCTTCTAATTTTGAATGGTGATTTTGACTGTTCTAAATTCTTGCTTTTTTTTTTTTGGATCAAAATTTGGAGGAAATTCAAAGCTTGGGTTGCAACTGGCTTCGTTTGATAGAGGTTTTTGTACGATGATTATGTGGATTAGATAATTGAACTTCTTGTAAAAATTAAAAAGAAAATGTATGATGTCCAACTTATCTTGAGAAAAGTCAAATACTGACACTATATATTTACAGTAAATTAAATGTGTTTTTCATTCAGGGTTGTTTAGTTGTTAGTTGTCATCTATGTTGCACGGATACGGATATGGGTATCGTATCCGATACGATACGGATACGGCGATATGACAAATCTCAAAAAATTTAGGATACGGATACGGCTATATATATATTTATTTTTTAATTATATTTATATAATATAATAATAAAAAATAAATAAATAAATTAATTAATAATCAATAATCAATATTTCAAATTTAATATCAAAATATGTGAATGGAATTAAATACATACTTGATACTTACATGTTTGTAAACTTCAAAATTTGATTTAATGCAAGTCAGCGAGTTCTTGCTTTCTTAGAAATTATATTATATTTATTTTTATTATTTTTATAATTATAAAATGCAAATAAGTCTTTTGTTTGTTTGAAAATTTGATTTAAGAAAAAGAATGATTAAAAAAATAAATAATGGATCAATATATATAGTGGAAATATCCCAGAAGTATCCTGACAGAAGTATCCTGGCCGTATCCTAGAAGTATCCCTGCCGTATCCTGCCGTATCCCGCCGTATCCTGAATGTATCCGAAATTTTTTATTATTAAAATAATCGGATACGCCACGGAGCTGTATCCATATCGGATACCTGTATCCTCAGGATACTTCCCAGTTTTTGGAGTATCCGCGTAACATAGGTGGTCATCTTACCCTTCACACATGATGTATTGAGTTTTTTTAACATAATTGTATCGTTTAAAATTCAATCCAGTCCCAAGATATAGACAATGCAAGTCCCGAAAAACTTGTTCATTAATTAATGATAGCATTGGGGGGAGAAAAATAAGAGTTGGAAAGCTATAAGTTATATTATATGGAATGCATCATTAATTAGATTCTCAAACATGTAAATATATTATTTCCATTGATGCAAAAATAATTATCATATCATATATTCCAGCATTAAGTGCTCATAGTTATATTAAAATACCCTTGGATAATTTTATGTTTGATATATGCCAAAAGGATGGTCGACCAATCGGTTCCAAAGATAAAGATCCAAGGAAGAAGAAAGAGCATGATAAAAAAGTTGGCTTGAGGTTATGATACTTCTAAAGAAATAAATTATTCTGAAAATAATATTAACGGTAAAAGAGTAGAAGACATGGGCGAGCAAATAACCAAGAATAGGTTCAAGTACCTGACAATATTGAAATTGATGAGATCTCAATAAATTATGTCTCTACTATAAAATGGGTGGAACCAAAATAAAATAATGATTAAACAAAAGCTTGTAATGTGTTTGCAATTAATATAATAAGTGAAATGAGGATCTTGAATTAAAATTGATCGTATGTCGACATATTAAATATTGGCCATAAAAGAAAGATGTGGTTAGAACATCATTATATTCTCTTGTGAAATGTGAAGTTTTGGACCTGTAGTCGAAACATCTAACAGTGTACAATGATAATGTACAAATGAGTGTTTGTAATAACACGTATTATGACAAATGAAATTGTGAAATACAAAGTAGGAATTGTAACTGAAGATTTTATATGCATAAGGCACATCCATTGAGTACTCCAATGATTGATCGATCATTTGATGTGAATAAAGATCTGTATACAACCTCATAAAGAATATGAGAAAATTATTGGTCCCGAAGTACCAAATTTTAGTGTTATTAGCGCACTAATTAATCTTGCTAGTAAAATAATACTTGATATGCATTTTTTTAATATATTTGATCTAGTAGGTATTAAGACGGTATTAATCCTATTTTGCAAATGATATAAGATTATTTTATTTTAATATTTCTAGATCTTATTTAATTAGTTATGTAGGTGCAGGATATTTATTATAATATTAGACTGGCTATTTATTTACATATGGAGGAACCAAGTCGTAGGAACCATTTTATCCAAGGAAAGCATGCATTCCTTAATGATGATAATAAGACGACATTGATTTTCGAAGATAATACAACATGTATATGGCAGAGTTAGAAGAATGATATATAAATATTTATATTTGTGAGAGGAAGAAACAATACGCTCTGCACTCTTTTTTCCTTAGCCATGGTTTTGTCCCATAGGATTTTCCTAGTAAGGTTTTTAATGAGGCAGATGTTTGATGCGTATGAAATTGAAGATGGACATCCAAGGGGGAGTGTTATGAATAATATAAATGTGGATGTCCATTACGTTTTGGATTCATAACTCTAAGGATGTTATGTATTCCTCTTAACTCCTCCCTTTAATATTATGTAACATATAAAGATATTTTACGCTATAAATAGAACTTTGTAATGTGTAAGAAACAACAACAATTGAATACAAGTGAATGAAAAATTTCTCTCTATATTCTCTCTTTCTCTCCTCTTTATTTGAATTATTTAATAACAATTTTTTAATTTTTAATAAAGTCTTAGTACAAAAAAGTTGAACAAACTTTAAAATAATTAATTATAATTTGCAATATTTATTAAATAAAGAAATCTCTTTGATAAAAAAAAATACTCAAGGAGAAGTCAAAATATGTTCTTATAATTTATTATTAATTAAAAATAAAAAATAATTTATTACGTCTTATTTATTTAATCTCAATATTATAATACATATATTCTCTTACATAATTTTTTCGCATATTTTCTACAGTCCATATACACATGCTTAAGTAAGAGAAAAATCAATTTAGAACCATATTAATATTGAGTTTAAAAACAAAGAGAAAATTCAGACAAATTTTTATGTAGTATTTTTAACATGAGAAATATCATATTTGATTAAGATTACTAGTTTTTAGAAAAAAAAATATGTTTGTGTTTTGATATATAAACTCTTCATCTTCTATTTACATTTAATTTAGAATTTAATTGGATTAAATCGGTTCATGTATATAAAATGATGTGTCTTTCTTAAAATGCACTAAATTAGATGTAAAAAGTCTACAAACATATTTGATCTCATGTGATATTTAATTAGATGAAATTGGTTTATCATGAATTTAACGAATGACAATAATACATGTCATCATCAAAAGATGATGTGACTTTCTAAAAATTCATAAAAGTACTTGTAAAATAACCAACACATAAAAATCTACAAAATTGATATAGCTATTTAAAATCAATAGTCAATCTATGGTCTAGATTATGGATTTATGTCAAAAATTATTAAGATGTGTATTTTTCAGTACCAATTATCCTAGACATGAATATCAATTTTTATATACATAATTAGGTCATATGATTCTTGAGATAGTACTTAATTACTATCACATATTCCGCATATGCGATAAATTGCAGACATATCACATATTCCGCATATATGATCACACATACATATGTGAACACATATTCCGAGGACATTGCATGTTTAGATACAAAATTTCCTTTCGTAGAATTATGATTTTCATCATTCATAAATTTTAAATTTGCATTTGTCATTTTCTATTTTATACTGAAGTAAATAATAAAATGAAAATATTTACAACGTAACGCAAGTATTATCCAAGTAGATGTAATTATGAAACTTTAATCAGTTTTAAAAAGGAAACTATAATGTACATATATAATTTGTAAATTTGGTATTAGTATTCTATAATTATATTACTCCCGTCATGATTGTTTTATTTCATTAATCTTTTTCTAAATAATTATTTCACTAATCTCTTAAAAATGAAGTACATATTTGATTTTCGGATTGAAAGTTGGTTTAGCAATTGCGATTGTATCTGCTGTGTATTTTTACTGCTGTGGATTCAGCAGTTGGAAAGAGTCTGCATTTGCGGCTCTCATGATATTAACAAGCGTGATGGAATTTGTTTACCTCCAAAAAATGATTCAATGATTTAGACGTTCTTTTTCCTTTCTTTTACCTAAAAGAAATTTGTCTCTAACTTTTAAGAGACTAATTTGCAATGAAGAAAAATATTAACTATAATATTTTATATATTTTTCAGGCGCAACATTGAATAATATGTAAATAATATTGGTGCGACGACAATAGACACGTTTATTGGATAGGAATATGATGCATATTTGATCAGTGACCAATTCTGTTCAACCGGCGAGATGAATAGTCTAGGAGCACATAGTTTCATTTTTGGTATATATAATAATTTTCATATATTAATTTTATTGTCCACCTTACTTTACTATTATTTCTTTATTAACAATACATAAAGGAAAAATGAATAATAATTTAAAATATTTTTTGTAAATGCAGTTGGTAATCCTTCGAAGCATCAATGTTCTGAAGACTCAATTAGCTAGTGGAGTGTCCGAACTTATTACGGCAGCTATATCGGCATCCCTTTCGACTCTATCTCGTGACAAATTGCTAACATAGATCACCAATACCAAACTTTTGTGACGCAATTGGTGTTGGTATTTGTCTTGCGATTTCTCTCATGCCTCCATTTTTCTCAAAGGAAAGTATCTTGAGTTACTTGGCTCTTTCTATGAAGATAAGTAAATACTCTTTCTGTAGTTTAGAAAAATTCAATTGCGACTACTCTGCGGAAATGGCACTTCAATGCAAAATGCTAAGTTGAAATGGCAAGATTGAAGGACTTGCTGGAAAAAAGTGAATTTGAGAGTATTAAAGTTGAAACTTTCATGGAGGCACATAAGGGCATTATCAATTCAAATGAAAAGAATAGCTCATCATCTATGGTATGGATTATTCTTTTTTTGGTATTTATTTTCTTTTAGTCATATCAATTACTAAACATTTATGTTTCTGCTGGTATTTTGCAGTTGAATACCGCAATTTGGGAATCATTCAGGTTTCCGTATGAGCAATATAAGGAGATTGGAAAGCTATGCGAGACATTAGCTTCATCTTATACTGATCCTCTTTCTGACGGCCGTCCTGACTTTCTCGAAAGATATGGTATATTCAAAATTTAAATCATTTGAAATTCTAGTTAATTTTTGCACCTTTATTTATTGAAAAATGTAATTTAGACTTAAGTTAGACTAGGATAATACTCGCGCTACACTGCGAATATTTTCATTTTATTATTTATTTCGATATAAAATTGAAAATAATAAATGCAAATTTAAAATTTATAAATGATGAAAATCATAGTGTATGTATGACCACATATGCGAAATAAGTGATGTGCCTGTAATTTATCACATATGCGAAATGTGTGATATGGCCGTAATTTATCACGTATCCGAAATATGTAGTAATAGTTAAGTACAATCTCAAGAATCATATGTCTTATTATGTATATAGAAATTGACAATTATGGCTAGTATAATTAGTCCTGAAAAGCATGCATCTTATTGATTTTTTGATATGAATTCATGTTTGTTTTTCATATTTGTAAAATTAGTATGCTGTTACTTTAATGTTTTCTTAAGTTTCTTATATTATCATCTCTTTACAACAAAATGAGTTTGAAGAAGAGAAGAAAGAGAAGAAAGAAAAGAAAAGAAATACCAAAATAATATTTTAAAAGAATTTATTTAAATTAAAAAATATTAAGATATTCATTTATGTAAGAAATTGTGTGATTTATTTAATCCTTAATAAATTCTCAAAATGAAAAAAAAAACAGTGGCAAGCATTAAATATAATAATCGTATTTTACAATATTATTGAATAAAGATTTTGTTTTTGATAAAAAAAATTCTAGGAGAACTCTGCTATATGCTGCGGTTTTTTAAATTTTTTATAACTTAAAATAAAAATAATTTGTTTCATTACATCTTTAAGAAAAAAGTTCTCCTCTTGAAAATTTGTTATTATATTGATGTTTGTATGTTGAAGTCCAAAATGTGTGCATCTTGAAATCCAGTTGTGCTCTTGCCATCCGGATTTATGAAGTATGAAATGGGTTAGTTTAATTATATGTTCTGACCCACGTGAATGACTCCATTCTTAATGGTAAATTTGCAAAACAAACCCTATATTGTATATTGCCTAAATTATGAAGAAGCCCCCATATTTTTGGAAATGACAAAAACACCCTATGTTATTGCTAAAATTAGAAAAAAAATATTTTCCAAGAAATATTTCTAAGAAAAATGTTTTTCAAGAAATATTTCTAAGAAAAATATTTCATAATTTACAAAAATTATTTTTCAAGAAATATTTTAAGAAAAATATTTTTCAAGAAATACAAAGTATTGTTATTTTCACATTAACTTTAGCCGATTATTTTTATAATGTTGAAGGAAGATAAACTACACCGAAGCGGAGCGAAGGTCGCTCTAGTTTTATCTATGCACGAATAATTAATTTTGGGCCTTAATGTTTTGTTTTGGATTAAATAGGATGCACATGTATTAAATGTCAAATTAGTTTATCATAATTTTTTTATATATAATTTATCTATGCACAAATATTTGATTTAGGTTCTTCTATTTTTATTTTGGGCCAAGTAGGCTGAACATATCTAACATGCCTAATTAAGAACTTGACTTATTTTTATTTAGGGCCTTATACTTTGTTTTGGGCCAACTTGGGAGGAATTTCCATTTTATTGAGTTTTTTCCATATGTTAATTTGATAAAAAAAAAAAATAATCACAAATGTTAATTTGATAAAAAGAGAATCACAAACTTGCAAATTAAGAACTCTAGATTTGAAAAGTTCACAATTTGCGAAAATAAACTCACAAATATGAAGATTTTCGATACTAAAATGACTCAGATCGAGAGGAACCAATGCGTTCATAATCAGGGGAAAAAACACATTTCTCCTATAAATTGGTTTTATTCGTCGTCATAGTCCGTAAATATAGAAAGATAAAAAACATATATAAGAAGAAAAAAGAATCTAAAAGTGCTTAAAAAAAAAGTCTAAAAGACAAGAACTAAAATCAATATATATTTGATGTCATATGTAGTTCTTATGAATGGAAATGGTCATTCATACTTTCTTTTTTTTCTATGAAGAAAATGAAAATTTTGAATATAAATAGAGCTCAAACGAGGGGGATTAATTAATCATGAAGGGAAAAACACAATAATTATCATGCAAGAAAATTCTTCCCTTAATTTTCACAATTGAAGGCAGAAAACAAAATCCATAATTTGCACAAGAAGAAGTTGACAAATATGCACATTTCAGAAATTAAATGACTCAGATCGAGAGGAACCAATGAGTTAATAATCAGGGGAAAAAACACATTTCTCCTATAAATTGGTTTTTCTTGTCGTCATTGTCCTTAAATAAAAATAAATATAATAAAGATAAAAATATGATATTTTATTAAGTTTTTTATGAATTGAAAAAGCTCAATCATATATATTTTTTTATTTCTTCCAAAAAATTATGATTATGAAATAAGGCTCGGAACGAGAGGAATTAATCATCAAGGAAAAAAACACATTTCTTCTAGAATGATTGATTTTTCTGTCTTCATTATCCTTATATGAACATATAAAAAATGAGGAATTAAACGATTTGATCAAAAGATAATTACAAAAATAAAAATGGTATTAGAAATAAAGAGAGAGATTGTTTCAATGCAAATAATAAAGTTTGAATGGCCATGCACGAAAATTTATTCCTAAAAGAAACAACCAAACGGCCAGAAAGAGAGAGATCAGAGAAATTTCATATAGGTTTTGTTCATAGAGAATTAATATATATAATGGTTAGGCCTAGTCGAACTATTAGTAATTTAGAAACCTTGGGAGCCAAGCAATGGTTAGGCCTGGTCGATCTTACCATTTCAGGTTTTACAATTTAGAAACCTTGGGAGCCAAGCAATGGTTTTTTTGCTTGCCATATATCGTTTTGACTAAAAAAGAAATTAATCAAGGCAATAGATCTTATTTTATATGAATTAATATTGACAGATGTTATGTTATGCAACAAATATGTATGTCAGGTTGTAAGATCCTGATAAGATAATCTTCAAAATTTAATGATTTTTTAGATGTTATATTATGCAACAAATATCAGGTTGTAATATAGATGTTATATATTTTTTTAAGAAAATTATATAGATGTTATACATTTAGCAACAAATATTTCAGGTTGTAAGATCCTGACAAGATAATCTTAAAAATTTTATGATTTATTTTTCCATTTTGGCTCTCAAGACCAAATATGTATATTTTGTTTTTTCATTTTCTTAACATAATAAAACATCATATTTATATGAATTGCGGTTTAGATTATGCAAATTATTTTATGGGAATAATTTAGAATAACAAAATCAACGAACTATTGTTTATACGATCAAACATATCACTGTTTTTATTAATATGGTCTATAGGAAAAAAAAAGGGAAAATAATTATCACCCAAATCAAATGGAATTCGAAATATATAGAAAGAGTAAAATCAGGATTATCTTACTTGATTGCATATCAGTTATTCCGATGCTACATAACAGTAATAACTAATAAGTTATATATTTACAATTCCAAATAATTATAAATATACTAGAATCAAGATTACTAGGCTGACAGACATGCATACGTGGTTATAAAATTATTATAAAAAATAATAAAAATTAACTTTTGTGACATTATAAACATATTATTTAATAAAAAACATCATACTGCAAACAAAAATTATGCATAGTCTTTCATAACTATATATATGAATATATGAATAATGTAATTTTTTCTAGTACACACTTATTAAGAATTTAAGACCTTAAAAAAAATATTTGAAAGATTAAATAATATTTTTTTCTCTCATGAGATTTTTTAAAGTTATTTATTTAGATAATCGTAAGAATTTTTTTAATTAAAAGAAATTTAAGAATTTTTTCAAGTGAGAGAGAGACTAATTGAACTTCAATTTTTTTTAACTATGCATTTTTTAATTAAAAAGAAAGATTTTTTAAGAATTTATTTCAATGGAAAGAAAGTTAATTAACTTTTTTGAAATTATTAGAGTAAAAATCTAATGTTGTTTGTTCATAACCAAGGATAGTGCTTTTTTTGGCAATAATATAGGATTTTTTTTGCAATTTCTAATAATACAGGGATACTTTTGCAATTTCAAGATAATATAGGCAATTGTTTTTTGTAAATTTTCAAAAATATTTAAGTATTTTTTTTTGTAATTTTCAACAATGCAAGGCTTTTTTAATAATTTCTACTTTTATGTAGGGGCTTTTTTGCAATTTCCAATATTGCGTATTTAAGCAAGGGCATTTTTGTAATTTCTATTAATATAAGGATTTTGTATTTTCAATATAAAGTAGGTATATTTTCACAAATTTATAATTGGCCTACGTGGCCTCACCAAATCTTGCAAATTGATGCAGCATAATAGATAGAAGATAATATCCGGATAATATAAGGGTCTTTTTTTTTTTGCAAATTGCTTGAAAATATTTAGGCACGGGCATTTTTGCAAATTCTATTAATATAAGGATTTTGTATTTTCAACATAAAATAGGGACTTTTTTGCAAATTTATAATTGGCCTACGTGGCCTCACCAAATGCTTGCAAATTGATGCACCATAATAGATAGAAGATAATAATAAGAGGGTTTGTTGTGAAAAATGTTGTAGTGCAATTACTTAAGTTACGCGGATATTTCAAAAATCCAACCATGTCGTATGGGATACAAACAAGTACCATCGGATATCGTGCAGGATATTTCACGCAATGACGAATCTGGACCAAAAACCTTGGGGCTTTAATGCAAAATAAATCAAAAATCTAGAGGGCGATGTAGATATAACTTCTAATTTTATACAAAATACAATCATATAATCATATATATACTACTACTGTTTCAAAATCTAAAGGGGGCGGCTGCCCCTTTTAGTCCTTATTGAGATGCGCTGCTGACTTCACGTGCCTGATGTGGTTCTTATAACAATCTTAATAGAGACTAAAATTTTTTAGGGGCATTCTAGAATGTGAGAGACTGTTCCATGGAATCGAGAGGGAATTTGAAGAGGTGTAAAAGAGCTTTTTTCTAAGTTAATTTTCAACCCACTCATGTCTCCAAAGCGTTGAATGACCCTAATGATGATCTTTAGATTGTTTGGTGAAGCCACAGTAAAGTACGTTGTGTCGTCCGTAAATTGTAGCATGAACACGATTCCGGGTGTCAGGAGGGGGTTCACCTCAATAATCATTCTTTGTAACATATCTACAACCAAATTAAAAATTATGGGGGATAATGGATCTCCCTGACGTACACCTCTCGCATGAAAGAATTGGCTACTTTCTAACCCATTCACTTTGAGGAAAGATGAGGGGGAGGATAGCAAGTTCGTGATCCATTGGATCCATTTGGAGGGGAAGCCACGAGCTAGTAACATTTGTGACAGGAAATTCCAACTCACCGTATCAAATGCTCTTTTAAAGTCAATTTTGAATAGAACGGATGGTATGCCTTGTTTTTGAGCAAACGAAGCTAGCTCTCTTGTAACTAGAAACGATTCGGTGATCGATCGCTTTTGAATAAAAGCGGCTTGATTTGGATGAATTATTTCTTCTAAGTGAGATTGTAGTCTATTAGCGAGAAGCTTAGTGATGATTTTAATCCTTAAGCAAATAACACTTATGGGTCTAAAGTTGTTCAAGCAGAGTGCTCCCTCCACTTTAGGAATAAGGGTTATGGCGGCTTGGTTGATACGCCATAGGTCAAGTTTGTTTGCATAGAAGTCATTAATTAGCCACATAAGGTCCAATCTAAGTAAGTCCCAAAATTCTTATATGAATTTGGAGGGGAGTCCATCCGGTCCGGATGACTTTCCTTTTGGGAGCTTATCTACCACACCTTTGACCTCTTCTTCCGAAAATAGAGTATCAAGAGTAGATAGTTGTGTGGGTGAAGAAGGTAAGAAAGATAGATTGTAAGATTGAGAGCTCCGTAGAGAATGGGAAGTGTGACCAAGGATAGAGCAATAATGATCATAGAATGCTTTTAGAATATCACTTGATCCTTCAATCTCATTGTCATGCTGTTGTGATAATTTTATTTTAGAAATATGATTTCCTTTCTTTTTTTTTGAAGCTATAGAGTGAAAATAAGAAGTGTTTTTATTGCCTAGTTCGATCCATCGGCATGATGCCCGTTGTTGTCACTTCATTTCTTGAAGGTTGGCTAGCTCATATATTTTTTCTTTCATTCTAATGCAAAGTGCCAATTCCGGCCATTAATCTTTGGAGCTTAATTAAGAAATTAACGGCCGAGTTAATAGCCCCTGTTGGCTGCTCCCATGAACGTTTAACCACTTCTTGAAAACCTTCTCTTTTAATCCACATCCTTTCTATTTGAAAGCGTCTAAAATTTTTAGACTTGTGAGTGAAGAGAGAGAGTAGTAAGGGGGCATAATCGGTTGTAGTGGATGATGGTATGTCATATAGAGAGTACTTTAGAAAAGAAGAGCTGAAGTGAGGGGAGAGCATCACCCGAACAAGTTCGGTTACCTAAACCTCTTACATTCCACGACAAAATACCACAATCGCGTAAATTAAATGTATTCATTACAACAACTATTATAAAATAAAGAAACATGAAAGAAGAGTGTAGGGCAACATGTGGTTCTTACTCACAAAAGAGAAGAGATAGAGAGATCTTAGGAGGAATCCTCCTCAGAGGCCTCCTGAGTGTTTCTTGAGGTATTACCTTGGATAGCAGTATTTCCTTTGTTGCGTGCTGCATAGGGGCATTTGGTTGGTGAGAGTCCATGTGGCATCTCCCCATTGGACGGTATTGTGATAATTTGAATACTTAATTCCTGCGTGTCTGGTCCCACTAAATTGCCGCCTGCTCCCATCGAATCGCAGAGAGCCATTTCAATGGATATCATTGCTTGAGGTGTCTCCAAAGTACCCCATGCTGTCACGTGCTGGGCCTCATCCCCAAGTGAGACTGCCCCTCCAGTTGAGGTAAAATTGGACATCTCCAGTCGCCTGTTGACTGTGTTTTGGCGCGCGAATTTTGCAGGTGACGAAGAGATTTCCCCTTCTTCCTTGCTCCGCCTACTCCTAGGGTTCCGTCCCTCTAGAGTCTCCGTGGCGGAGGACTGTGGGCTAACGATTCTCTCTCAATTTGGGGTGAAGGCACTCCCCACTACTTCATCATTGACTCCTTCATTCTCTTCTGGTTTTCCACTGAAGTTTTGATGATTTTTCATTGAATTAGAGGTTTCATTGTGATAGGTATGAGCACACTGTCCCGCACAAGGTCCGGTTGGTGAGCCGGATGTGTAATTACTCATGCCCTCCTCCAGTGCCTGATCCACTCCAGGGCTAGGTGTACGTGCATTTTTATTTTGCATGTACATCTCTCTCTCCATTCGCTCATCCTCTGAGTTGGAAGAGGGGTATAGAGTAGGTGGGTGTTGGACCGATTCGAGAGTAGGAGGAATTGAGGTTGGTAGAGTCTGAACAGTCTTAGGAAGAGGAGGATTATGAGTAGGAGGAGGAATTGCTGCACCATTCCTCAAATTGTCATTCCCGGCCATATTAGGTTATTCAATTTGAATAATAAGAGTAGAATTAGGAGGTTCATGATTGTTGATCGATTGAATTTGGGGAATCATTTGGTCATAAGGTTTTAATTGAGGGTTTGGTTGTGGGATAAGAGTGTTTAGTTGAGTAATTAGAGAAGGATTGGATGTCACATTTGTTACTCGCTCGAGCGCAGAAAGCAGGATCTTACGACTAGATATGATCACTGGCACCTTGAAGAATCTCTCTTCTGTGACCAATTTCAATCGTTTTGGGATGAGAGAAAGGTTTGTTGTTATCAGACAAACCGGAAGAGATTCAAGAGTAGGGACACCTCTCAAGGGTCCATGATCAACAAGAATACCAAATTAAAAAACATTAGTCTTGTGAAAACATTAGTGTTGAAAATTAAAAAAAGAAGTAACTCTGTTTTTTGCAAATAAGGAAAAAAATGCCATCCCATCTTGAAAAAGGACTCTGATATATTACTCACTTTATTATTCATGAAGTATTTCAATATCTTGGAATAATAGAAGCACATAAGAGCTAGTAAATGTAGAAAGCAAAAATCACTATCAAAATAGTCATGGATCAAATTCACTTACCATAAGTAATAATACAATAAAAGCATAGAATGTGTAATCAAATGATGTATTTATACTCTTCCAATTCCTCAATACATACAAATATTTTTAAAAAAGTTCTTTTTAAAATACATATATATTCTACATAACGCCATATCTTTTTATTTATCTTTTGTGAAAAATCTGTTATAACTTGTATGTACCAAACAAATGAGTTGAGTATGAGTAGGGTGGAGGCAAGGGTGGTTAGGGGGACGCACCCTCCGCTTATAAAAATGAAAATTAAATAGGAGTTCAGTAAATTTAATTGTAGTCCTTCATGATAATATTTTTTTCATATCTTCTTATTTAATAAATAAAAATGATCATATGAGTAAAATTACAATAAAAATGAAAGTTATATTACTTTACCCGGCATATATTAAATGCTAAGATAGTTTATGTCCTCATAGTAGAATAATGCATGAACCGGATCATAATGGTTCTATATAAACCATTCAATTTGTTTTGCCCTTGCATTGCTGAAAGTTTTAAACACGTGGAAACTTTCAATCTCCACATGTATATATTTATCTTATAATTTTACAAGATAATTTAAAGGTTTCTATGATTTATCAATGAGTTGGACTATATTTTACAGTATTAGTTACAAACTTACAAAGTTGCATATAGGTCTCACATTTAATTATTTAATTATATGTAACAATTCTATTTTTCTTCAAAAAACTAAAAACTAGTTTGAGTAATATATTTTGAGCAATCGGTCATATAGTTGTTATAATTTAAGATACAATATGATATTAGTTTAAAAATATAAATAACAAATTTATTGTATATATATATATATATATATATATATATATATATATATATATTAAATTTATTAAGTGCTAAATTTAGTATGAACTTGATAAATTTGAATTAATTTCTTTAAGACAAAATATATAAATAATGTATTAGAGTCTATGTTTTAACAAAGGACTATCATGTATCATTAAATGATTAAAAGAATTATTTGTCTTTGCTTTATCTAGGACTAGGACTTCGGTCAGTCGATTCTGGCTCCTCCGACAGAGTTTATTGTGTAAATATCACAGCTTAATTAACAAAATAATATTTGCATTATAAACCATATTGGATGCCGTCGGACTTTTCCTGTCATATTATTTAGCATTTCTGAGCAATTTTTCACTAGGAGAAGAAAATGTCTACAATTTCTTTAAAGAAAAAAAATATATATATTGTGAGCAGATTGAATAACATGTGTGGGGACTGTGGACTGAAGAGAGACAAAAAGCCTCCATTCGGACCATGCCGATAGGTTCCAATGTCTCTTCTTAATTATTTCTTGTCTTTTGATTTCCTGTTGTTATTTATTAATTATAATTGTCTGTGTCTGTCTCCATGAGACAAGATGACATCCAACCAATGCAATCCCAGACATATATGAAGATTTAATTGCTTAATATATTATTCTGAAATTTTCGTTGAACACTACCAATATTTGTACCCAAACTATATTCTTTAGCGGAACTTTCAATAGATTTGAACCAAGAGGTATAGTTGTGAGTTATCCTGATACGTTTTCATAAAATTGTTTGATTTGTTCATGAGCTGATGATCATATGTTTTTCGCAAGTTTTAGTTGTTAGAAATTTAAATTATACTGTTAGTTCAATAACGGAGCATAAACATGCAACATAACACAACCATTGTGACCTCAAGTTGTAATTGAGATTTTTGACAAAAAATTTTCTACTTTTTCTACTTTTTTGGATTTTGAAAGTGGTCTCATGTATTCAAAATTATCATATAAGAAAATTTCCTTACTACTATATAATAAATATAAATATCTTAATTACCAATGAAAATGACTCAATTACCGTTGGAGTTATTTAGGATAGTATTTGGGGTCATATATAAGGTCTCGTTAGTAGGCTCTAAAAGACCAACTCTTAATTGAGGTTGTCCTTCCCTCACTATATAAACCAGCTTCCTTTGGCAAAGTGTTGCACCTCTGATCTCTCACTCTAAAATGGATCCACACTTTCTAAACTCACTAACAGACTCCGAAAAGACCACTCTAATGACAATGGCAATGGACCAAGAAAACCAAACACCTTATGCATACCCATATTCATGCATGCACGTTCCATTCGCGTGCCCTTCAGATCCTTCTTCCATGAGAGAAATTATATACCACATGGCCGCCATGCAACCGGTTGAGCGGATCGACCCGGAGTTGATTAAGCCTCCAAAAAGACGTAATGTTAAAATATCTGCAGACCCACAAAGCATAGCAGCCAGACAGAGGAGAGAGAGAATAAGCGAAAAGATGAGAACACTGCAAAGACTTGTGCCTGGAGGTACAATGATACAATTGCACTATACACTATATTTGCCGGTCTAATTTCCAAATAATTTTCTCGAAAGAGTGGTTTTGTTATTGTCAAGAGAAAACATCTCTCTGAAATTGTTCTTTACAGGAACTAAGATGGACACTGCATCAATGTTAGACGAGGCGGTAAATTACATGCGTTTTTTGAAGAGGCAAGTGCAAACGCTGGAGACAGAAATGCAGTCAAGTCCGTCTAGGAATTTCCGGCGCTTCGGTCTCGGAGAAGGTGGAAGCGGATATTTTTCAGGACTTGTGGATAGTCAAGGTTCAGTACGTTCTGATTCGGATTCTATGTAATTGACTCTGAAATTGTAAAATTGAGTGTGTGTGGTGAGGGGCGGGGAGTTAATTTGTTGCCTTGTGAACTTCTAAAGGAAATGAAGTATTGTTGGTGTACGAATGTGCTGTTCTCTGTGGTCAAATGATATGTTATTGATAATAGCCGGTAACTCGGGCTTTTGCAAGATATATTCAGTATTCTTCATTTTAATCTCATCAGCACTATATATTATTACTATGCATATCTGAGTTCCTAATTGTTCTAAATAATCAAATGGTTAACAAAGAAAAGAGAAAATAAAATAGCAAACTAAAGACTAAATGGCACACTAATCAAAATAGCAAATCTTAGTGTAATTGAACATCCTATATCAGATTTGGAATCAACCAAAGAACGTACGAAGAATAGGCAACCACAAATAAGAAAAGGAGAAGTGATGTTGATATCAATATAAAATCCTAATAATTACTACTTGAAACATGAAACAAATGTTCGTTCTCATTTGCATTGGACAGTACTAATTATTAACTTGAATAACATAATGCAATTCCAACAGATCCACAATACGAAATTTATCTCTCCAAAAGCACACTCACATGTTCAAACGAGAAACAAGATTGGGATATATATGATATTCGTTTATGGCTTCTAGTCTGATCTCTTGAGCAACATGGTAAGATACAACAATTAATTTCTTTAAGCATCATTAGCAACATTTCAAAAGAGAACATAACTTAAAATTGTATCATTCATGCATATGAGTACATCTAATAGCAATGTAATATTAAAACAGTTTCAAAAACTGCATATTTTGCACCATCTTGGCACAAAAACTTCACCATATCTACAAAACGCCAACTCCAAATAAAAAACTCATACACTAAAACATAAATAAAATAAAAGCATTCATCATCCTATAAGATAAACCTTATATCTAATCTAAACTATAAGTTTCTTGATAACGCAATTTATCAATTCCCTCCAGCTGATGCAACTTGACGAAGAAATCCGGAAAGAGAGATTGCAAATACAAATCCATAGCAGAATATCCCATAGATTTCTTATGAACATATCCAAAAAAAGAAAACAAAGAAGCATAAATAAAATTGAAAATAAGCAATTATACGAGGATAGAGGTCAAATAGGTACCAATTTTGAAGTTATATAACTATAATAAGCTACCTACCATTATAACTAGGGCAATTTAGCTTAGTAGTTGTGTTGGCTAAAAGAAAATACACATGATGAGATATAATTCAAACTTACAATCTGAGCAGGAATCCAAGGTTCATACGAGCTATACGAGTATTTCATAAAACAAAGAAAATCCATGATTGAATCATTGAACTCTCCATCGAAATCTCTTCTATAATCACTCACTCGGTCCCACGCGTCTTCTTGGCTCTCTCTCAAAACATTCTCATGCACCAATTTCGTCCAATCCACTCCATCTAGAAACCCTAATTCCGACAGCATTTTTGCGACAATTTTGATTTTTAGCTTTTTCACTACATTCTCTTTCTCGTATCGAAGCCAAATAGCGGGATGTTTGAAACTGGCTTTGGTTAATAAACCTTTTTCCTTTGATATTTTGAGTTTGTTTAGAAAATGAGTTAGCTCGTAATCGAAACAATTATCCAAACCAGTTGTTGCGTCTAAAATCAATTTGAGAACGGCCTCCCAATCTTTCTTCTTACAGGCTTCGAATAATTTCTTTTCTTCCTCTTTCTCAAGATCTAAATGTTAATAGAAAAATAACGAAAAAATAATTGTTAAGGACCGATAATAATTGCTGCCTTTTTACTTCTAGTTGTGTTTTTAGTCTTATGAATATATTATATAGAAAGATACTAAGATACTATTACCGTGTTGTTGGAAGCAATTTACAAGGTTGGCTTTGTATTTTTGTTCGCGCATGCGGAAAAAAATAACAATATTATTAGCCGACAAATTGCCATGCGTACATGCCGTGCTATGCATCCAATCTACGCGCTTCACAATATCTCTGAATAAAAAAATACACAAGCTTCCATTATAATCTTTACATCAAAGTTGTTATTAAATAGAGAATTATCCAATATTCAATACTATTTAAACCAAGATATGATAATGACGTTGACACTCAACATTCAAAAGAGTAACTTGACACTCAAAAAATTTATATTG
The DNA here is from genome assembly GCA_027726005.1 of Juncus effusus. NCBI lineage: Eukaryota > Viridiplantae > Streptophyta > Magnoliopsida > Poales > Juncaceae > Juncus > Juncus effusus. Next base: position 2,459,720 of record CM050904.1, on the reverse strand, counting down.
ACACAAAAATTCTTCGTTCGTAATAAAAAGATAATTAATTCAGTGCTTAGAGAGAGAAAGGGAGGGAGAGAGAAAACCCTAGAAATTTCTTGAAAATTCCGGAAAAACTCCATAGATTATTCGGCCCGAAAATAAGAACCGGTTGGAGCGAGGCATCACATAACAATCCATCTTTTGCATTATTCATCTTATGATGCTTCTTCATGTACCAATCAAAAGTCATTTCAAAATTGGAACCGCTTCTGTCAATTCTACACTCAAATATTTAATTAATTAGTTAGATTATTGTATTTATGCCTCTTCATGTACCGATCCAAAATTATTGAGTTTGAATAGTAAAATGGTTACACTGGCCTACTGTAAGTCTATAATTTTATATTATTGGTTGGTACTAAAAGAAATGAGCCACTCAGACGGTAAAAAATAAGGAAATTCGCAAAATCGCCTTAACAATATGCCAAAATTGCAAAAAAAGCCCCTTGTATTAAGAGAAATTGCAAAAAAAAACCTGCATTAGTGCTGAAATTGCAAATAACCCCTACCCTTAGCTACAAAATAAGACTGTTGCTTTTCTACTCTAATCATATGGAAAAAAATTATCAATTTTAAAGACATATTTTCCAAATAATTACTGTAAAAACGATGTAAACTTGTAATTAATAAATAGTAGGAAAGTTTTTGCAATCTCGGCAATAATATAGGGTCTTTTTTGCAATCCAATAATACAAGGGCTTTTCCGCAAACTTCTCAAAAAATAAACCATTCATAATCAAACAATTCACCTTTTTCATAATCTAGAGCAGCCAACTATCATCACAATTTGTCTCAAAACATTTCAGACAACTCAACAGACCAAATTAATTATATTGAACCAAAATTACCTATCATATGCGACAAAAAAGGCATCTTTCTGTTCGTCTCTGTAACTCATACGTGGAGTGAGAAAATCATTCCTTTCGCACTGAAAAGGATCGATATTTTTCATCTCCAATGGGTGAACGACACGTCGTATAACCATAGGCGTTAAATATTCTCCTTCAAAACCAGATGTTGACTTAATAAATACCCCAATTGAGCAAAATTGCTCACCGTATTTTGTTTTTTCAATCAGATTCTCTACTACCAAACTCGTCTGAAATATGATTGAAAGAATGAATCTTGAGTGTTAATACGATGTTATTAAGGGAAAAATATCTACCGATTTGGCAATAAAAGGTACGAAATTTGAAATAAAATTTAATTTAGGCAGAATAAGAAACTAACGTGTACAGTCGAGGGTTGAAAAGTTGGGAGTTCCATCGGTTCTGATTCGGGACGGCCGAGTCGGAATCGGAATCGGCGATTCTTAGAACCAACCATGAAGTATATTCTGAAACAAAAAGATTTGTAGGATATTAAATTGTGATCCTAGTTTCCCCACACACCATATTTCTAGACTAATATATTTGATCCCATTATATCTCAATATTTCTTTAAAATAAGAAAAATAAAGATCAAATGACGGATGACCCAAGCAGAAAGTTGGTAATGGAAAGAGGGAAAAATTGATTTTAAATGCTGGAAGGAGAGGAAGTCACCTTGGCTCGTCTCGAAATTCTTGTTAATTTGTTTTCGTTTCTCTTCCTCGCTGAATGAGGAAATTGAGAAGTGGTTTAGCGATTCAAGGAGAGAGTGTGTCGCAAGATGAAAATGAGAATGAGAACTGAGAAGGGAGAGGGAGGTTTCAGTGCTTACCTTCGGTGGGCTTGGGCCTTACTTGTTTCTAAAATTGTTACTTGAATTTGATTCGATATAAATATTTTATTAATTAATTTTTTTTAGAAAAATATAAGATAGAAAGAATACGAGTGAAAAAAAGAAGAGATTAAGAATTTTTTTATTTTTTTAAATAATTATCATATCATAATTGTCACATCATAAATACATGCCAAAGCATCTCTTACGTGTCAAGTTAACAGATACGTAAGTATTTAACGGATGAAAGGACAAAAAAAGACTAATTCAATAGTTGAGGGGTCAAAAAATGACCAATAAAAAATTGAGAAACCAAAAAAAGACTAATTGAATAGTTGATGAGCCAAAAATGAACTTTTTTTTTATTTTTTCAAGTTGTTTCTTTAATTTATGAAAAAAAAAGTAAGATTTGGGCCCCCTTCATCTATTTAACTTTAGTCGATTTAAGTAACTCATTTTTATTTTTTTTAGTTGTAAATACATGCGATCGCATGCTTGATTACAATGGATTAAAAGAAAAAGAAAATACATGAAGATAAAGATAGATAAGAGAGGCGTATAGAATAAAATTCCTCTGACTTCAACAATTTACCATCCAGCTTGTCACTTCCGTGAAAGCCCACTTGAGAAGAACTATTGGTGATCGTTGGACATTTGAAATGATTCGTCTACTTTTATTCCTCTACTTTTAAGTAACTCATTTTTATTCCTCTATTTTTTCTTGGTCTAATGTTAACTCATCAACGGTTCGATGAGTCTAATGTGACTCTTTCAAATGTTAAATGTATGTGCATTAATTTTGACGCTCAAGCAATGGTATGACATTCTTGACGCATTTGCTGAAGTTCAATTTCTATTTGTAACATTTTTTTAAATAACTGTAGGCTTCCTTAAAAATAAAGTAACAATTATAATGGTTTATACAATAGAAAACAAACCAAGACAGAAAGCAAAGTTGCCGACAAGACCATAAAACCTAACAAAACAATCTTAACCCAAAAGGAAAAGAAACAAAGAAAATAGAAAAGAAAAACACGAAAAAGTTGGGTTTGCTCATAGTAATCATTCTTCGCCCAAATATATCTATGCCTCAATCAATTTTGTAAAAGTCGAAAGTCGGGACAAGTCGGCAGCTCCGATAATTTTTGATTACGAAATTAGTCAAGAACTCAAGATTAGTCGATTGGCCTAGTCGAAATGAATTTTCATATAATTTAAATAATATTAACATTTAATAAAAAAAAATTAATATTCTAAACTCAAAATTTAACAAAGTCGGCTCAAGTTGGCACAAGTCAGTGAAAAGTCGACACAATTCGGCTTGGCCAACTTTCACAAATTAACTAGGTTTTTCGGGTCGCTAAGGTGCCGACTAGTGATTAGTCGGCGCTTAATCACCCTAATGTCGAGTTTTACAACACTTGCCTAACCTCTCTATCTCAAAGCTGCCATAGCTGACTCCACACTATCTACTCTCGTAAAATTTGCCAATACTATGAGCTTCTGAGATGAATTCCCTTGGAGTGAATTGGAAAGTGAGATCTTTTATTCAACGCTTAACATAATGCAATCGCAGGCCGTTCTTAAACATAGATCCATAAAATGTGAGTTTATAGTCCAAAATTTATAGTGCTCTTATGATATATATTAAGATAATGATCGAGCTTCGATGCGAATATTTTATTATTTATTTCAATTTGTAATATATAAATTATAATTATAAAAATTCAAAATAAAAGTTTGAAATGAATTTATAGTACATAAATAATATATAATAATTATGTTAATTAAGTTAGGTATTTTTAAAATCATTTTGAATTACATCATAAGATATTTTATCTATTTATTATTCATTCAAAAATATTTTCTATATCACATTTAATTTTGTAAGGGCGGATAACTCTATACAAATAAATTTATATATGAGAAATAAAATAACATAAGTAATGAATTCATAAAAAAAAATAAAAAATACAACCCATTAAATAATTTAGATAATTAATTTATTATCTCAATTTATGTTTGTATTAGGACTTCTAAGATTAAAAGATCATCACTTTTTTTTATTCTCTTTGATTTATTATATCATTATCTCTTGACATATTATATTAGAAAAAAATTAAGTATTAATCAGGCTTAGATGAAGGAGACCAGAAAAAATAAAAATGCAAGATAATTGATTTCATAGATTTTAGTTGAAACTATATATGATTTAATTATAAATAATTAACTTTAAAAAAGATACAAAATAATAATTATATTTAACATGATGTTTAAAAAGGAAATATGATATTATATATATGAAAAAATTATGTATACTATAGGTAGTAAACAAAAAGATTTGTAGGATAAAAATTATAACACGAAAAATAAAATGTTTCATTAAGAACTATTATTTTTAAAGAAGAAAAGAAAAATAATTTATATTTTAATCAGTGAACTCTTCATATTCTATTTGTATTAATATAACTTTGCACCATGATTTATTAAAACCATCTGATTAGGATATGATAGCCAGAAACAAATTCAACGGTTCTCACTAAATCGGGGATAGAATACAAAACACCGATTCAACCAATCATATGATTATGTTTTAATAACCACAAACATGTTTGTCATAAAATATCAATAAATTTAAGAAAATGAAAGGTTAAGATTTAATTAAAAAATTGATCGAACGGTCAAAATAAAATTGATGATGTGGCCTTTCGATGGGGCTGAAAAGCAGATGAAAATAAGGGATTGGGGTTAATTTCTATATATAACTAAGTTGATTAAAAAAAAATTAAAAAGCCCAAGTACACCACACCAGTCCCATCGTCCCAATCAACCCTTCGCCCATTATACTATAGTATATAAAACTGGATGTGTTTTTCTACCATCCTTCTCTGTGGTCCTGACACGTGTCCAGACCCACATTCAACCTCTAACAATCGGGTCCCACTCATCTGCTCTGCAACGAGTCCAGCAAAGCAACAATTCCAAACTTGCTCAAATCTATCCGGAACATGTATATTTATACAGACTTTTACTTTCTATTTTCTTGAGAGGTGGGACTAAATTTAACCTTTCAAACCAGAAAAGATACACAGATGGATGAGGCACCCACGTGCACCCATTGCCCTCACTTGTTCTCTTCTCTTTCATGGCCAGAGAGGCGACTTTCCCAAATCGCCAAAATCCTCGACCTCCCTTTCAGACCGTCGCTTCCGGCCCCACCCTTCGCATCCTGTCATCCGTTCTTTCTAAATCCCTAAGTGAAAATTGTCATGAAAAGCGAAATTAAGGTTTTTAGAAGGTAGAGTGAGTTGGAGCAAAATGACGCATCATGATATTTTGGCAAAGTGCCAAAAATAGGCCTATTGGATATTTGAGTTTAGAGAAGATTTCAATGGGGAGTTCAATGATGGATATTCTTAGTTTTATCAAAGGATGTGTATACCAGGGCGGGAACCATGATTTAACCTTGGGGGGCCGAATTACGACTGACTTAGATTGAGAAAAAACAATGAAAAATAATTTTTTAATATAATTTATTATTCATACAAAAAAATACAGTTTATATTTGCACTCTTACGCTAATTGTGTATTATTGACATTTAAATTACAATACTCATATGATATTATTAGTTCTAATTTTAAGTTTTTTTAGATAAATCATAAAAGTAATATTTTTATAAATAATTAAATTTGAGCCTTAGGTGCATTTCTTAGATATTTAAAAAACTTGGAATTAATATCATAAAATCTATCAAAATTTTATGAGAAAAACTATAAAAATATATGTAGATTGTACACAAAACTATAAGAAATATATACATTTAAAAAAATTGATTCAACTAATTCAGTATGCTTCTAAAATAATGGATGACTAACATAAATAAAATATTTTATATATACTGCCATAATGAAACAGATTATAATCTCCAATTGTATTTACTCTTTCTACTAGAAATGGTCTTTTTTTCTTAAATTTGTACTAAAAATAAGAACTTTTACAGAAGGAATCTTTTAACTTTTTAGCATTGCTTTGTGTTAACCTTTACATTCACTTATATAACCTTTCTTTTTTATTTATTCAAGAAACTTCATATGAAATATCACTACAAAAGAACTAACAAAGAAATTATCAAGGACTACAGAAGCTGTTCCGCCAATAAAAAAATATTGTTCACTGTTCCGCCAAAGAGTATGGCAGAACAGTATTTTTTTTAATTTTTAATTTTTTTTGATAAATTTTCAGAGTCTTTTTAGGGGCAAAAAAATATAAAATAGGTTGTTCCGCCAAGCTTATTGGCGGAACAAATTTTTTTTTAATTTTTTGACTAATTTTCGTTCTACATTTGCAGTTAATGCTAAAAATTAAAAAAATTAACCTGTTCCGCCAAATAGGCTAGCGGAACAGCATTTTTTCTCCTAATTAGGATTATTTAAGGCAGCTAAATTACCTGGACGTGTTCCGTCAGAACCCTAAATGGCTGGCGGAAATGATAGTTTTTTAATTATTTTTAAAATGATGATATTTGTTGAATTATTTTCTAAAATAGTGGTATTTAAAAAAAAAATCTCAAATTTGTAATAAATTAGAAAATAAAATAAGAAACAAAGCCAAGCCCACCAAATGTTAGCACTGATTAGTGAATGCTCGATTTATTTTTCAAAATGGCACTGTTTACGGAAATAATTAAACAGTTAGCACTCGTTTGAAAAAAATTTGGAAACTAGCACTTCCGCCATCACTGTTGGCGGAACCAAAGTTGGTTCCGCCATCAATGATGGCGGAACCCATTATACCCCTGTTTGGCGCCCTAAAACCCCATTAATTAGCTAATTAACTGGTTCCGCCATCACCGATGGCGGAACCAGTGCCAGAGATTTTTCGAACAATTTTCCAGCGCGAGAAGTTACTGACATTGGTTCCGCCATCACCGATGGCGGAACCAGCGTGGCAATTTCGCAAAAATTTCTAGGGTTCGGCAGTTTTGCGTATAAAAAAATTTTAAAAAAAAAGAAAAACACTGGTTCCGCCATCACTGATGGCGGAACCAGTGTTTTTCTTTTTTTTTTTTTTTTTTTTTTGCTAAAAAACTGCTGAACCCTAGCGTTAATTGCGAAAATGCCACATTGGTTCCGCCATCGGTGATGGCGGAACCCGTTAATTAGCTATTGGGCGCCAAACAGGGATATAATGGGTTCCGCCATCGCTGATGGCGGAACCAACTTTGGTTCCGCCAACAGTGATGGCGGAAGTGCTAGTTTCCAAATTTTTTTCAAACGAGTGCTATCTGTTTAATTATTTCCGTGAACATTGCCATTTTGAAAAATAAATCCCCTCTCTCTCTCTCTCTCTCTCTCTTTATCAGTCCTCACTTCTGAGTCTCTCTCTGACACTTTTCTTAAAATCGCTAAACCACTCTCCAATTTCCCCCATTTTTCTTTTTCATTCGGCCTTAAACCCTAGCGAGGAAAAGAAGAGAAAGCAAATTGAGTAGAATTTCTAAGGTGACTTTTTCTCCTTCTAGCGTTTAAAATCAATTTTTCCCTTTCTCTATGGCGAATTTTCTGCTTGCGCTTTCGCATTTAGCCTTCTGAGTATCTTCTTCTTCTTCATTCTTCTTCGACCTTTGGAAATTGCCACTTCACTGAAGAAAATAAAGATAAAGTATTTTATTGAAGAAATGATTTTTTTGTTTCTTGCTGTATTACATGGGAGTGCCTCTGTTTATATAGGCTGAACAAAACATTCAAAACAAATCTAGCAAATAGAGTAATTAAATCAAATCTAGTAATCACTAATTAGCCTAACTGTAATATTCATTTGTGGCAACACAATTAATTCATGATTGAAGAAAATCAGGCATGGAGAAAATCAAGCCTTTGATTATGAGAGGTCCGTCGGACCAGGTGAGATTTTGTATGATTTGTTGCTATGTAAATATTTCTCTTATCATCCCCCCGCAAGCGCAACAGGGGACTTAACCACCGTAAGCTTGTCTCGTAAGAAGTTAAACCGATTGAGAGAGAGACCTTTTGTGAAGATATCAGCAATTTGATCTTGGGTGCAGAGGAAGCGTACATTTAGTTCTTTACTTGTGACACGTTCTCGAACAAAATGATAATCAATTTCTATGTGTTTCGTGCGGGCGTGAAAGACGGGGTTCGAGGCAAGATAAGTGGCACCAATGTTGTCGCAGTATAAGGTCGGAGGAATGGAGACAGGAACACATAGTTCATTGAGAACAAAGCGTAACCAGGTTACTTCAGAGGCGGCTAAGGCCATGGCTTTATATTCAGCCTCGGTGGAAGAGCGCGAAACAGTAGGTTGCTTCTTTGATGACCAAGAAATCAGGTTTGGTCCAAGGTATACACAATAGCCCGTTGTCGAACGACGATCATCTGGGCATCCCGCCCAATCGGCGTCAGAATAAAGATGAAGGGTGAGGTTGCTAGATCTTCTGAACGAAATTCCATGATGAAGAGACCCCTTTAGGTAACGTAGGATACGCTTGACTAGGGACCAATGAACTTCGGTGGGAGATTGCATGAACTGGCTGGCTTTGTTGACAGCATAGGATATGTCGGGTCTACTAAGAGTAGCATATTGAAGACCACCAACGACACTTCGGTATAGCGCCGGATCAGCCATAGGAGCACCACTGTGTTTAGAGTATTGCTCACCCGCCGCAATAGGTGTAAATACCGGTTTTGCATGCTCCATCTTAGCTTTGGCAATGATATCCTGAATATAATGAGATTGAGAGAGGTGATAACCTTATGATGTTTTTGTACATGTTATACCAAGAAAATAATGTAAAGGACCCAAGTCTTTTAGTGCAAACTGACTGTTGAGTTTTGATATTATCGAGGTGATATGAGAGGAACAATTGCCTGTAATTAATATGTCATCTACGTAAACTAATAACATTGTGATATATGAACCATTTTTGCAAAGAAAAAGAGATGGATCAGTAGTAGTGGCTTGAAAGCCTAATTGGGTCAAGCAAGAACTTAACTTATGGTACCATGCACGAGGTGCTTGTTTAAGACCATATAAAGCTTTACGTAAATGACATACATGATTTGGATAATTAGGATTAATAAAACCATGTGGTTGCTCCATAAACACATTTTCATGAAGGTCACCGTGCAAAAAAGCATTATTAACATCTAATTGTTTAATGGGCCAATTCATAGAAACAACTAAAGAAAGAATCAACCTGATTGTTGTAGGCTTCACCACAGGACTGAATGTTTCCTCATAGTCAATTCCTTCTTCTTGCGTGTATCCCTTGGCAACCAAACGTGCTTTGTAACGATCAATTGAACCATCAGGACGGCGTTTCAAGCGAAACACCCATTTGCATTTGATTATGTTCTGATCTGGAGAGGCGGGAACAAGAGTCCAGGTTCCGTTCGTAAGGAGAGCATTGATTTCGGATGACATGGCATCTCGCCAGTTTGGGTCTTTGGAGGCTTGCAAGAATGTGGTAGGCTCGTGAGAAGTGTTATGAGATGTAATGGTTTGTTTCGATGTTAATAGAGCTGTGAAATCGGGATGAGATTTTGGTTTGAGTGAATTGGTTTTACTTCTAGTAATCATCGTATGATTTGTTGGTACGTTTTGTGTGCTACCTTGAGTACTAGGAAGATTAATTGTTGTGGATGGAACAGAGGCTATTGATTGAGCATTAGATATCAGATTTATAGTTGGGGTTTCATGATGAGAGTCAACTAGTGGAGAATGGTCTTTAGAGTGAACTACAATAGGTAAGGGAAAAGTAGTGGATGTAGAAGGAGAGGGAGTAAGTGTCGATTGAGAAGCTTGTCGAAAAGGAAAATTATCCTCATGAAAGGTAACGTGCCGGTTGATATATTCTCTTTTGGATGCCAAGTCAAGACACCTGTAGCCTTTTTGTCTCGAGCAGTATCCTAAAAAGACACAAGGTAAAGCACGAAATTCCAATTTGTGAGAGTTATAAGGTTTAATATAAGGAAAACACAAGCATCCAAGCACACGGAAAAAAGAATAATCAGGTGATTTATTAAAAAGAATTTCAAAAGGTGAAAGAGAATTATGAGAAATAATAGGTAGCCTGTTGATGATGAACACAATACTCTGAAAGATGTCAGCCCAATATTCAAGTGGAATGGAAGCTTGAGAGATAGCTGACAAACTCAATTCGATGATGTGACGATGTTTGCGCTCTGCAACACCGTTTTGTTCTGGAGAATAAGGACAAGTCATTTGATGTGCAATTTGTGGATAACATCGGTTGAGGAAGAAGAACTCGGAACCTCCATCTGTTTGAATTCTTTTTATTGTTGTTGAAAACAAGTTTTCTACTAGAACTTTGAATTTTGTAAAATTTACTTGAACTTCAGATTTTGTATGCATGAAATATATCCAAGAAAATCTAGAGAAATCATCAATAAAGTTTACATAATACCTATATCCAAATCTAGATTGAATGTGTGAAGGTCCCCAAACATCACAATGAATTAATTCCAAACGCTTTGAAGCTCTAAATTTATTTAATTTGAAAGGTAGTTTATGAGATTTTCCTTTACAACAATCAACACATAAAGGAAATTTATTATTCGAAAAAGAAATTTTATTATTTTTTGCTAAAGCTAAAACAACATCTTGAGAAGCATGCCCAAGTCTACTGTGCCACAGGGAAGAAGAAACACAAGAACTAGAATAAGCTATTGGAGAAGAGGTTTGTTTGCTGATCTTGAAGTTGGACGGAAGAGAATACAATCCATTATTAAGGGTGGCTGTGAGAAGGTTGGCCTTGGTAGCTCGATCCTTTATTAAACAGAAATGAGGGTAAAATTCAAGAATTACATCATTGTCATAAGTTAATTTGGATATACTTAAAAGATTTTGTTTAATGTGTGGAACATGTAAAACATTGGATAATTTAAAGGTTTTAGAAGGAGTTAAGATAGATGCCGAACCTGTGTGCTGGATTTGTAATCCGGCACCATTTCCAACCTTTACCTCATCACTCCCTGTGTAAACATTGTAGGAGGATAGATTGTTGATATCCAAGGTGAGATGATGAGTCGAGCCGGAGTCAAGAAACCAATCAGTTGTTGGTGCTGGCTGGGATACAGTGTAATACGAAACAGGTTGCTTTGGAGATGCAAAATGAGCGGATGGGGGTGGGGGCCTTGGTGTCGTAGGTACCATCGCTTGTTGTGGCGGCTGAGATGGTGGTGCGTACCGAAAAAAGCACCGATCTGCTGTATGGTTAGTTTTGTGGCAGATTTGACACTGTTGTCTGTGGTTGCTCCCTTTTCCTTTATTGTTGAGTTTGCGGTTGTTGAATTGTCGATCTGGATGAGGTTGTTGTTGAAAAGGTTGATGCTGAACAAGAGGTGGTCTACTACCATGGTTTTGGTTCCAAGAAGGTGGCTGAGAAAAATGATGAGCTAGTGCCATGGGGGTAGTCAGAAGAGAGGTAGGAGGAGCAGCGTTTTGGTTGTTTAGTCGTGCCTCATGACTTAGTAGGATACCTTGTAAGTCGGAGGCAGAGAGGTAATCAGTACGAGAAGTTATTGCAAAAACGGAGGAATTCCAGTCAGGTCCAAGCCCTTCAAGGATATACATAACCATTTCTTGATCACTTACAGGAGATCCGATGAAGGCTAATTGATCAGCAAGGGCCTTCTTTTTCTGAAAGTACTCACAACAAGAGAGATTTTCTTTCATGAGATTTTTAAGTTGGCTCCTCAATTGAATCGACGTAGCTAGCGATTTGGAAGAGAAAACGGTTTGCAAGGTTTTCCATGCTTTAGCAGTAGTGTCACAATCAGACACATAAGAGATAATTAATTCAGAGATTGAGGCAAGGATCCAAGCTAAAATAAGTTGGTCTTGAGTCTTCCACTCAGCAGAATTCGGAGAGAGTGTTTCAGAATTGGTTGGAGAAATATATTCGGAGGATTCAAGAAAGTGAGCTCGCAGAACTGGGATCATTTGAGTTTTCCAGTTTATATAATTGCCTCTTTCGAGTTTTATAGGGACTGGATGGGGAAAAGAGATGATATTAGTATAGTTTGTGGAGGAGTTGATAGTTTCAGATGGAGAGGTAGTAGTAGGTGCCATCTGTGTTTTGATCAAGTGGAAATATTATGGAGCAAAAGAATTGAGCGGAAAAAAAAATCAAACTTAATAAGAGAGAGGAGGAATGGAAGAATTGAGCTTATGCTCTTTGAGGCTCATGATACCATGAAGAAAATAAAGATAAAGTATTTTATTGAAGAAATGATTTTTTTGTTTCTTGCTGTATTACATGGGAGTGCCTCTGTTTATATAGGCTGAACAAAACATTCAAAACAAATCTAGCAAATAGAGTAATTAAATCAAATCTAGTAATCACTAATTAGCCTAACTGTAATATTCATTTGTGGCAACACAATTAATTCATGATTGAAGAAAATCAGGCATGGAGAAAATCAAGCCTTTGATTATGAGAGGTCCGTCGGACCAGGTGAGATTTTGTATGATTTGTTGCTATGTAAATATTTCTCTTATCATTCACTCGGATAATTGTAGCATTTCTAACATTTTGGAGCAATCATTGGTTGTTTGATCTGTATTTCTTGTTTAAATGAATCATTGAGAGATAATGGGAGCAAATACTTCTTTAGTCTAAAAGTCTGATGGTTTGAGTAATTATTAGCTCAATTTTGACATCAATTTTACCTTAATATATAACTCAAATTTTTGCATGTGGGGAAACTAGGATCGCAATTTGATTTCCTACAATTTTTTTTTTTCAGAATACTTCATGGAACCAAGTTTCAAAAAATCAGAATCAGAACTGGAGTCGGTCCCTCAGGATAGCGGTTCAAAATCTGCTGAATCGGATCGGAATCGGTCAAATCGGATGAAAAAACTGAATTTTTTGAAAAATAGACCATGTTTTAAAAATAGACCGTGCATGGAACTCCCAACTTTTGAACTCTCGACTGTGCAGGTTAGTTTCTTATTCTGCCTAAATTAAATTTTATTTCAATTTTCACACCTTTTATTTGCCAAATCAGCAGATACTTTTCCCTTAATAACATCTTATGAACGCTCAATATTCATTCTTCAATCAAATCAGGAGCGTCTTGAAGTAGAGGATCTAATCGAGAAAACAAAGTACGGTGAGCAGCTTTCCACAATTGGAGCAATAATTGAGACAAGGCCTGGTTTTGAAGAAGATTTTGTGAAGACTGTGGTTGTACGACGTGTCATTCACCCATTGGAGATGAAAAACATTGATCCTTTTCGACCCAAATCGTTTGATTTTCTTATTACTCCATGTATGAGCTACAAAGATGAGCAGAAAGACGCCTTTTTTGTCGTCTATCATAGGTAATACTGGAATTTGATTATGAATGTTATTTTTTTAATTCCAAGTGATTTACTAACCAATATACAACTATCATATTTGGCTTTGGGTATCATTTGTTATACAACCAACCCATAATATATGATTATAGTAGGCCAATGCACCCATGTCACTAGTGTAGATATCGTGTCAATATTTTTTGATTGGTACATGAAGAGGCATATAACAATAATAATCTGATTGATTAAATTTGGGAGTGTAGAACTGATGGAGGTGGAAATAAATATGAAATGACGTTTGATTGGTACATGAAGAAGCATCGAAAGATGGACGCAAATGATGGTTCGTTACGTGAGTCCTCGATCGAACCGATTTTAGTTTTAAGCCCAGGGCCCGATAATAATATGTGGAGCTTTTCAGGGACTTTCAAGAAATTTCTCCGGTTCTCTCTCTCTCTCTCTCTCTCTCTCTCTCTCTCTCTCTCTCTCAATATACATTTTTTGAGTGTCAATTTATGTTTTTGAATGTTGAGTGTCTTTTGGTTGAAATAATTTGAATATTGGATGTTCATTATTGTTATGTATGAGTAAAAATACCATAGGTATGATTGGCTTTGTAACAATTTTGCAATGCAAGCTCTTTGCGTAATAGCAATTTTTGACGTAAAGATTTTAATAGAAGCTTTTTGTATTATTTTTTTTTGGCTAGATGTATTGTAGAAAATGTAGAGAGTATGCATGGCACGGCATGCACACATGGCAATTTGTCTGCTAATAATATCGTTATTTTTTTGGGCTGGGAAATGTACAAAAGAGTTTACGAAGTCTATCTTGTAAATTGCCTCCAAGAACACGGTAAGAGTGTCTTTCTATATACTTCGCTCCATTTTGAAACCCAATTGTACAAGCCTAAAGGCACAACTAGAACGAAAGGCGACAATTTTTTCAATCCTTCATTATTTTTTTCCTTATTCGTTTTTTTGATGAACATTTAGATCTTGATAAAGAGGAAGAAAATATATTGTTTGAAGCCCGCAAGCAGAAAGATTGGGAAGCGATTCTCCAATTGATTTTAGACGCAACAGATGGCATTGATGGCTGCTTTGATCACGAGCTGACTCATTTCTTAAACAAACTCAAAATATCAAAGGAAGAAAGTTCAATCTTAACCAAAGATAGTTTCGACCATCCCAGTGTCTTGCTTCGATATCAAAAGGAAGATCTGGTCAGAAACATGAATGCCAAAATTGTCGCGAAAAAGATGTCTGAATTAGGAGGGTTTTTAGAGCCTGGAGTGGATTGGAGGAAATTGTTGCATGAGAAAGTTTTGAAAGAGTATCAAGAGGAGGCGTGGGATTATATGGGGTATTATAGAAGGGATTTCAATGGAGAGTTCAATGATTCAATCATGGATCTTCTTTGTTTTATCAAGGACTCGTATAACTTGTATGAGGACGACTGGATGGCTAATAAGATTGTAAGTCTCTCAATTCTATCTCATGTGTGTTTGTGTGAGTGGTTGGTATTATGTTGAAACCAAATTGGTAATATACTCCAACGTAACCACAAGTTATAATGGTAGGTAGCTTATTCTAGTTATATATAACTTCAAAATTGGTATCAGTTTGACTTCTATCCTCATATTATTGCTTATTTTTAATTTTATTTATGCTTCTTTTCTCTTGACATGTTATGAAGAAATGTACTGGATTTCCAGCTATGGATTTGTATTTGCAATCTCTCTTTCCTGATTTCTTCATCAAGTTGCATCAGCTGGAGGAAATTGATAACTTGCGTTATGATCGAGATGATCGAGAAACTTATAGATTATTATAGATATAAGGTTTACCTTATAGGATGCGTGCTTTTATTTTATTTATATATTTTGGATGTTTCAGATTTGGAGTTAGCGTTTTGTAAATATGAAGTTTTTGTGCCAAGATGGTGCTAAATATACGGTTTTTAAAACTGAATTTTATTATTATGCCGCTATATATATTTTGATATTAAAGATGTACTCATATGCATGAATGATACATTTTTAAGCTGTTTCAGTTAAAAATGTTGCTAATGACGTTTGAACAGGTAATTTTGCATCTTTTCATGGTGCTCAAAAGATCAGACTTGAAGCCATCAACAAAATCCAATCAAATTTATCCTATTCTTTTTTCTTCCTTTGAATTGAAGTGAGTATGCTTTGGGAAAGATAAATTTGATAATGTTGATTGAAAGGCAACTTTGTTAATTTTGGATGAACATATTTGATATATTTTGAAGTTCTTTAGAAGAATTTAATTAATGTTTATGATTTTGGCTCATATAACCCAAGTGATAGAGTCTAATGCTTGTGATTATAGTGGTTGTATGTGACAATTATAGTGACGTGACAAATGTTTGGAAAAAAAAAATCCTCAAAAAAAACAAAACAAAATGTGTATATTCTATTCTTTATAAATCTTATTGATTATATGTCAAAAATGGGATGAGATATTTGATAACAGGCTTATTTGGCCAACAAATGACAACATTGTTATATATCAAAATCTAAATTGCTAGTTCAGCTTTTGACCATGTGAATGGATTATATATGATTAAGTATGTTTGGTCCAAAAGAATCGGAGATATATATTATTACCATCATGTATTATCACAAATTATAAAAATATGTATATATATTTTTTACATATTGTGCTTCTTATTTTGATGATACTTGACAATAATGATATAATTTTCCGATTCTTTTGAAATTTAATCGACAACGTATTCAAAACAAATTTATTCAATCCGTACGGCTCAAATTTGTGTTGTCACTTTTTATAGTCAATGTTTTCAGGCGTTGGCTGAATAAACCGTCGTCAAAACCTATCCCGTCAAAAATATATACCATGTTATTATTTTTACTTACATGTCAAAATTAACGGATACATAAATACTTATGGATTAAAAGGTAAAACACGAACTTATTGAATAATTAAGGGTTAAAATTGAAGCAAGAAAAAATTAAGAAACAAAAAATGAGCTATTGAATACTTTTCTCTTATAAAATATGGCATTTGTAACCTTTTATAATAGCTATATTTAAAGATGTGAGGAGCTATTATAATTGTGCCGAATTTTTATTTTACTTTTTTCATAAATTTGTTTCTTGTAAAACACAGATGTTATATCTTATAGTCCTTTTGATAAGTTTCCTAAATTACATCCAAATTTTCGTAGGGCAGCAGCTATTGTAAGAGCTCATGTTGCTGAACTAAGGGCAATTTCAAATTTCACTTTTCAGTACTAAATACTAATTACATTCATAATTATGATATTATCTTTGTATTGTATTCGTTTATTTACTATATTACCTTTTCTAATATTGAGTACAATTAAAACTTTCAATTATATAGAAACACAGAATCTATTGATCTACTCCTTTCTCCCACCGTGATTTACAATTACAATCACACCAATTCAAAAAAAAAAAATTCATCAAAAAAAAAAAAAAATTGCAATCACAACATAATTCATAGTAGTGGAAATGGAAATCAAATCAGCGCTTCATGCCTTGTCTCAATTGAAAGATCATGAAATGATCTTTTTTTATTTTTACTGGTACAAGATTTTTTTTTTTTTTAAAATTGGTCTTGTCTTTCTGCTGATCATTCCCTTTTTGTATTATTACTAGGACAAGAATTTTTTAGAAATTTCCCCTAAAAAAATAATTTTATATTTAGATCATAAGCCTATCATATATATGTTGGGGCTATATTTCTTACCTCTACTGCTTGCGTAAAATTAAATCTTATATATATATATATATATATCTCCAATAAAAAACTATATGAATATAGAAAAGCTAAACCAATTACAAACACAATCATATTTTATTGAAACATGAAACATTATACTAATATATGAAGAGAAACACGAGTTAATAACATTAAGGTCTAACATGTAAAATAAAAGAAAAAGAAAGAGGTAAAAAAACTTTGCTAATATTTTTATGTCAAACATATGCCTAATTTTCATCATCCAGCAACAAGAGAAAGAGGCAAAACCAATATACTAATTATTGTGTCTCTATATTTGGAAGATTAATTACTATACCATGCCAATATTAGGAAAGATATATAATAAATAAATGAAAACAATAAATATGAACCATCATAAATCAAATTCTTAATGCATAAAAATCTAACACTAAACAGTCATATCATCCCGTATATAATCCAGCCCAGCAACATAAACAAGAAACCAATTAGAGAATATATTAACATGTTAAAATTGGAACCAAAGTTATCTTCAAATCTTAGTTTAAAAGAGATGAACAGAGATGATACAAAAAAGCAAGAACCAACCTCCATTATGATAATAGATCAACATAAATTTTCACATAATCTACTAAACCAACCAAGAAACAAACAACATGATGATAATCAATAAGCAAGCATCTTAATAACAAACAAAATAAATCTAGTATCTGCCACGTCCCCTAAAACCACTACCGCCACGGCCACCTCTAGGTCCGCCTCTTCCTCCACCCCTGGCCCCGCCTCTTCCCCGGAAACCACCACCACCTCTTCCCTGGAAACCACCACGGCTGCCACCTCGTCCACCGCCTCTTCCCCGGAAACCACCATGGCCACCACCTCTTCCACCTCTCCGAGCTTGCCCTTTAAGCTGAGGGAGAAACCGCGAGAGAGGCAGCAACTTGGCAGGGTCAATATAGAACTTATCCCCAGGTTTGAAAGATGCAGCAATAATTCCTCTCTTCATCCTAACCGAAAAGCACGGTTCGTTGATCGGTCCAAAGATTTCGTCGACAATTCCGATCGGCTTCTTGTTTTCAAGATAAATTGGGGCGACAAAATAAGGTATCTTCTCATGAGTTATTTTTAATACCGTTTGTTCTTCACATGCATGAAGAAATGTCGCCACCTCTACAATTTCAGATGGAGTGGGGAGCTTGTCAAGAAAATCAAGCCCAGGATCTTTGTCACCGTTGTTGCTGCCACCGCCACCACGAGACCCTTTGCCACGACTTCGCCCCATTGGTTGACGCATTATTGCTATGATTAGGTTTTTCGGTTTAGAAGGTTTTGGAGGCAGATTTATTAGGTTTTTTCTTTTGGTTTCTTGTATGAAAAGAAAGAGGGATAAATTTAGGCGGAAAAATAAGCAATTGGTCGTTTTCAAAAGGAAAGTTGTTTTGAAAAAAGGAAAGTTGATGATGCTGGCTATTCTTTCTGTATTTAATTCACATTTTAACACTTGCTTCATTTGTATCTTTTTAAATTGCAATTCAGGGCCTAAGAGGCACTATACATTAAAAGGCCCAATGACTTAATGAAAGCCCAAAATAACGAGAAAACAATTCCTCTCTCCGGCACAAACCAGTTTCAAGAAACAGAGAAAATAATTTTCTTTTCACAAAAAAGAAGATGAAAAAGAGACGAGAGGAAAAGAAAATAAAAAAGAAGAGAGCTCTGGAGGAGAAGGAGAATCAAGGTAAGCCTCATTTCAATTAAGTTTCACCAATTTTCAGAGGGAAATTTGTGCATTTATTCTCCTTTGTGTTTTTATAACGTTCTTTTCTCTGTTTTACTTGCCTTTTTCTGAATCACTTTCTTAATCTGTAGAAACAACACAAGAATGTGTGATTTTTCTTTTGATTTTAGAGAAAATTGCAGTTTGTAGAAGGAGATGAGAGCTGCTGGGATCAAATCCTAAACCCTAGGTCCCTAACCCTAAAGCCAAGTCCTTTAGAAGCATTAGGCAGTAACATGTAAAGTGTAAATTAAAGCTGGTCTTTATTAAATTATTGCTTGGGTCAGTTACCTTAGAACCAGCTGATGATAAATGTGCATTTGTAGCATTTTTATGCAGCTTACCAATACACCATTTTATTAGTAATTAATAATTATTTCAATTGGTGTTGATATGCATAAATTGTGTATACTCCAAAAATTGGCACATTGCTAGTATCTGATGGTTATGTGGCCCACTATCATCTCCCTTTCTATTTTTCACCCTCTGTTATATTAATTACTCTTTTATAATACCAGGACACAATATGCCATCTTCATCACGCAAGAAGCAGAAAGAGACCTCAATTTCAATCACTATCTCGGTCAGTTCCTCATTCTCTCCAAATTTCAACTTCTCATAATTAAAACATCAATTAAAAATACCCCTAAACAAAACCATTCTTCCAAACATATCAGAGGAGACTGGCGGTAGACCAAAAAATCAAAAAGACAAAGTACGGGAAGCAACTCTGCTCAATTGGTGCATTAATTGAGACAGTGCCAAACGGTTTACTTCAACAAGAATATGTGGAGCCAGTTGTGGTACTGTTTTATTACTTTATCACAATATTACTTTCCGATTTTGAAAATTGATAATATTTAAATTAAGTTGTTTCTTAATTTTAGAACGAATATTTCAACAGGTACGACGCGCCAGAAATGCGTCAGAGTTCGAGCCTCCTTACAGCGGCGACCTTCATTTGCTTACGCCTTGCATGAGATATAGAGATGAAAAGACAAATGATCTTTTTGTTGTGTATAATAGGTATTTTTTTATTTGCAATGATGTGTGTAGTTTAATTCAGGGTTGTCGTTTTATTAAGGCGGAATTTCTTTTGTACCATTGCAAAACGTCAAAAATATCACTTATACCTATGTAAAGCGTGAATTATCATGGCGACATGGATAACCCTACAAATCATGAAAAGTATCATCAATATCCTCCCTCACCTATTTCATCAAAATTATACCTAAATTACCCTTTTTTTTTCTTTTTTTTTTTTTTGAGGAATGCTCAATAAGCGATCGCTTATTGTCCCCTTTTTTTTTAATTATTGATGTACAAATAAACGATAATGAAGCAAGGGTGATAAATGATGAGTATACATGATATTTCTTATATTTTGTAGGGATATCCAAGATATTTCCTATATATAGTTTGTAGGGTATCCATGATATTTCTTTTCCAAAGTAGATATGTTACATGAGATGGCATGTACGAACGGACGTTTATGTGCTAATAATATCATTGTCATGTCGACACCCTTTGGAAGAACTATGTACGATTCAGATTATGAAATCACCCTTGTCAATTGCCTCAAAAAACATGGTATGAATGTGAATGTTTCTATATATAGATGTTTAAAATCATTTGTAAATAAAATTTTTACTTGTTTTTTTCTTTGCTTTGATGGGTATCTTAGATCTTGAGAAAGAGGAAGAGAAGAAATCGTTTGAATCTCACGTGAAAAAAGACTGGAATGGAATTCACAAATTGATTTTGGACGCAACAAATGGCTTGGAGGAATCCTTGGACTACGAGCTAACTCATTTTTTAAAGAAACTCAAAAAGAAGAAGGAAAAAGGAAAGCTTTTAAACTTTGCTAGTTTCAACCATCCGGCTTTATGGAGCCCAGCAAACAAGCACAAGTGCGTTAGAAAACTCTCTTTCAAAGATATCACGAAAAAGTTGGAGAAATTAGGGTTTTTGAAGGGCGGGAAGGATTGGAGGAAATTGATACATGAGGATATTTTGGATACTTGCCAAGAGGAAGCGTGCTATTGGATGGGTTGGTATAGAGAGGATTATGACGGGAAGTTTAATGACTCTTTAGAGGATCTTATTTGTTTTTTCAAGGATGCTTATGATTCTTTGGAATGTGGGATGTATATTCGTGCGTTGGTAAGTGAGATTGCGTGCTTAGTGATAGTTCAATAGAAATATGTTTTGTCATTGTATGAATGACTAACTTTTTTTTTTGGTTTTATTTTGTAGGAATCTATGGGATATGAGTCGATGGATGTGTATTTAAATGTTCTTTTCCCTGATTTCTTTGTGAAGCTGTACCGGCTGGGGGAAGGAAAGACTACGGCTTTTCATGCAGATTGGAAGGATTTTGACTAGGGTTGACTTAAAATATAGCTTATTCTCTGCTTAAATCAACTAGGGTTAGGGTTAACTTAAGTAAAACCAACAATGTTTTAGGATGTGGCAAATTTAAATTTAGCTTATTTCCTTGCTTAAGTTAGTTTTTTGCATGTTAATTTAGCACTCACTATCTGGACTTACTGTTTTGTGCGAATGTTGGCATGAAGCATTTGAAATATCTTACCATATTGGATGTGATATTAATTTTATGGTTTAGTATTGTTACTTCCCTTTTTGTGTGTAGAAAGTATTAAACATGTGTTTTCCGTATAAAATATGTCAATTTCATAAAAATATATACATGATGGGTTTAAATGTTATTTTGTATCAAAGGGGTCGAAACAAAGTTTACTCTTTGTTATCGCACAATTTGGTATGTACTAGAACGAGCCATTTAAATTGACAGAATGGCAATAACTTGAAGCAACTCTTCTACTAGTGGTTCTTCAATGGTCATGGAACTGAAGCCCTTTCACTATTTTATTAGAAAATTGTTTTTTATTAGGGCAAAATATGAAATGTTATTCTACACTCTTACCTTCAAATGGAAAATGAAAAAGAGAGTTCTGGTTAACTTTCATTTGAGGGGCAACTAAAAGTTAAAGACCAATTAGTTTTAAAGATTTTTGTTGTTTATAATCTCATGTTTACCTTGTCAACAAATGGGAATAGGAATATCAAGGAAATCTCTCTGTTTTCGTAAATAGACAAAACATTGCAATATATATAATGCCAGAAACATAAAGCAATATAAAATTAAAATCTTATAAACACTTGACATAAGAATTTCACCATATCCACAAAACATTACTCCAAAAAAAAACTCATCCCACAGAACATAACGAAAAGAAAAGCAAGCATACTATAAGGTAAACCTTATATTTATCATGATGGGACCTAGAGTTATATTGAAAACGGAAGCATGGATTCATTAATGTAAACCTTACATCTATTTTAATCACCAAATTTATGATCAGTGTCTCTATTCATTCATAAAAAGGTTTATATTTGTGGAATGCATCGGTTCCTTCCAGCTGATACAACTTGACAAAAAGATCAGGAAAGAGAGATTGCAAATAGAAATCCATAGCTGAATATCCCGTATCTTTCATCTAAAGATGCCGAAAGGAAGAAACACAAATATGAGCAAATTATAAGAGAAAAAATAAATAAAAAAAGTTTTTATTTTAAATTATCTTAAAAACTTACAAGATAATCGCACTTCCACGTGCTATATGAGTCCTTTATAAAGCAAAGACAGTCATGAATTGAGTCGTTAAATTCTCCATCATAATCTTCTCTATAAAAATGCATCCAACCATCCGCCTCTTTTTGGCTCTCTTTCAAAATATTCTGATCCACCAATTTCCTCCAATCCACTCCAGATTCTAAAAACCCTAATTCCGACATCTTTTTTGCAGCGAATCTTGGACTCATATTTTCGATAAACTCTTTTTTTCGCTCTCTTACCCAAATACCAGGATGGTCAAAAGCCTTCTTATTCAAAGTTTGACAGTCAAAAGTTGCGAGTTTGTTGAGAAATTGGGTGAATTCATCATCAAAACAACTCGGATCCATGCCACTTGTTGCATTTTCTATTAGTTTTAAAACATCGTTCCAGTCTTTTTTAACAAGGGCTTCAAATGACTCTTTTTCCTCATCTTTTTCAAGATCTAAATGTTTTAGAAGAAAAAAAAGGTCAGAAAAATCTGAAAATAAGCTTCGGAAATTAATGGATAAAAATAATATTATAGTTGAGTTTCCTTAATTTATTACCATGGTGTTGGAGACAATTTATAATAACAGCTTTGTATCTTGAACTATACATCATAGTGTTGACTGGTTCAATCACAATATTATTTGGTACTAAATGGCCATGCGTATATGCCTTCTCATGCAGCCTACCAACCGTTCTTCTAACAATACTACAAACATATAAAATAAAATAAATTAATTAATTAAGTACTTCACTACAACATTCATAAAAAAACAGTATATTAACTCACAAGAAAAAATCTTGGAAAGTTTCTGAAAGGACCCACTTGCCGTCAGGCCTCAAAACCCAGACCGGTTCAATAATACACTGACCGTCCAAACTCAAACTATTTTTAATTTCTTTTTTATGCACTTTCATGTACCAACCAAGAGTCATTTCGAAATTTTCTTTTTTGTACGCAACAAAATCGGCTTTGTATTTTTTAGCGTTTATGGTAGCAAATGGAGAGAGGATACATGATGAGAAAAATTGTGGAGGATTTAACTCAGATGGATGCAAGGCTTGCCGTACCACTACTGGTACGAGATGTTTTAACCGTTCTTCATTTATGTTTGAGTTATTCAATGCTCCAATTGTGCACAATTGCTCTCCATACCGAGTTTTTTCCAATAGAGCCTGAGTTTTCAGTCTCAACT
Organism: Juncus effusus; assembly: GCA_027726005.1. Lineage (NCBI taxonomy): Eukaryota > Viridiplantae > Streptophyta > Magnoliopsida > Poales > Juncaceae > Juncus > Juncus effusus. The sequence goes on along the minus strand of CM050904.1, from coordinate 2,436,286 downwards.
GTAATAAAATCAACAAATAATTCAATTTGCATCCGCCACTAATTGATAGTAAAATCCAATTTTAAAGGACAAAAATAGAATCAGAATAAGGACCAAACCGTGGATTCAATGGTTTCAACACCTTGTTCTTCAATTGGATGCACATCATTTTCATCGAGGCTTGGGCTTGCCATTGCATATCCTAAGCAAACAAAATATCAGCACGAAATTGAAAAGGAAAAGAAAAAACCCACATCAGAAATCAAGCTTATTACAAGTATATTTTCGGAATCAACAATATATCCTGACAAAGATCACCAATCAAGCTTTCCACATGATTTAAAAAGAGCAAAAATGTCAACAATTGAAATCTTATAAAAGCAAGATTGTCAGAGAGTTGCCTGTCTTGACGAAATCCTAAAATCCAGCAACTCCGACGATTTCTTGAGGTCTTTCTCTCTATTTCATCTCCTTTCTTCTTCTTCTTCTAAAACAGAACTCTACGGTTCTCTCTGCCACCTTCCGTGTTCTCGTAGACCCAATGATACTACTGCGTGAGCCTGGTTCACCAACTCAGGAAATCTTCATAGGATCAATATATCAAATCATCCGGCCCAAATATGAAGTCCAAATTGTTATTTTGGGTCCAAATATGTAACCTGGCCGGTGCTTTTTGCATATCAGTTCTTTGGAATTCTTAAATAACTAGGAAATGTATTCTACAAAATTTTCTCTTATATAATTTTTCGGAATAGATTTCACAATAGGTCACATGAGTTTTTATTTTGTTCAAATTGATCATTGAAGTTTAATTCCAATTTCTTTCCGATACCTCCTAAGGAAAATCTCGAACTAGCAATTGTAATTCTAAAAATACCAAATTTGTTCCATTGTCTCCAAATCACTCAACTTTTAATTTGTCCAAATCCGACTACTCCATCAAAAATTCCATCCACTTTTAACAGATAAATCACATGGCAGTTCAGTAGGGACTAATATTGTTTGCATCAATTCATATAGTAAAAAAAAGTATAAAATATAATTTCAACATAAAAGTTTTCATTGTTTTCTTTTTCAACCTTCTCTTTATTAGAACAAATTTAATTGATTTTCATCATCTTCTTAAATTAAATATAACATGATGTTTTGTCTCATGACATTACATATTACATTAATGTCATGTCATCATTTGCACCAGCTCGACATTGAGATCCTTCATATCTTCGGTGTCCTTGCGAGAAGAACTAATCATTGTTCACTCTGATCATTAGGGGAAAAACTGAAACTGATAACATGGAAGATATTCAATCCATAGAAGAAATATATATCTTCTTCATTGATTTGCATGAACGTCAGCAAATCAAACATTCGGAGGGAGTTCTGTGATCAACTTGTCCGAGGAGTGTAAATTTCCTAAATTTCTGGAGGAAACTAATTTGATGATTAAGAAAATAATTGAACCATACTCAATTGTGTCACAAGCATTAATCCTTACATACAATTTGAAACGTGACTTAATTAAAAAATGTCACGAATATAAAATAAAAGGAATGTTACAATCGTAATAGGAGGGAAAATATTACTATAATGTAATTTTTCTTTTTGAAAAAAAAAAAAAACTAGTACGTAGATTGACATGCATTATATGTTTAATCCAATATTAGATAAATTATTCATCTTCATATTAAAACAATTGAAGCTGCACATTATTTATCCAATAGATATAAGAGAAATTATTAATTTTAGATTTGAAAATGATTTTAAAATACAATTACAACTTATATTTATTATTTTTTTATTTTATAGAAATGGCTCATATGTTCCTAGGGTTGGCAAAAAAGCTTGTAGCTCGGTAGCTCGCTCGATAAAAGCTCGAAAAAAGCTCGTTCGAAACAGCTCGAAACTGAACCGAGCCGAGCCCAAATACATAAATCTTACCCTAAAAATCTAAACCTAAAATACATAAAGTCCAGCCCAAATACATAAATCTTACCCTAAAAATCAAAGCCCAGCCCAAATACAACTCTCCCCTCCACACAGCCACCATTCTCCTTCTCCCCACGATTTTTTTATTATTATTAATGGAAAGTTCTCTCTTTCACCAGCCGTAAGAATTGCCTCCTTTCCTGTCAACCCGATCTCCACTCCGCCGGCCGGCAGATCTACGTCATTCTCTTTCCGTCGCCACTCTTGATATACAAATAAAAGATAATGGCCAAATCATCTCTAGCAGAGTGATATATATATATATATATATATATATATATATATATATATATATATATATATATATATATATATATATATACCCCAATCTCTTATTTTTCATATATTTTTGAGCCTCCTCAAAAGACCACATCAACACTTTTATATCGACTGTTAGATCAATTTTTTTGTCGAATCTTAGCCATTCATTTTGTCAAATTTATTGATATTTTATGGCAATATTTATGTGGCTATTAAAAGCATATGATTGGTTGAATTGGTATTTTCTGTTCCATACCCCATTTAGTGAGAACCGTTATGAGTTTGTTTGTGGCCATCAGATCTTAATCAGATGGTTTCAATGAATCATGGTGCAAAGTTATGTTCAATTATTAATATCAATAGTTAATGAAGAGTTCACTCATTAAAATATAAATAATTTTTCTTTTCTTCTTTAAAAAATTATAATTCTTAATGAAATATTTTATTTCTAATGTTAAAATCGTCAAATATAAATTTGTTGAAATTTTCTCTTTATTTTGAGTTTCATATCGTTATGGTTTCAATTTTTTTCTTGCTAAAATATATGAATATAGACTATATAAAATAAGATGTTAAAAAATGATATGCTCATTAACTTATATCTTGTACCTTATTTTTCATCTTTCTTTGAGCATTTTTAAAAGACCTATTGTCTATTTTATCTCCGACGTTGGATCAAATTTTCATTTAAATTATTACCACAATATCACATGTATCAATAGTTAATAAAGAGTTTAATCATAAAATATAAATAATTTTTCTTTTCTTCTTTAAAAAATTATAATTCTTAATGAAATATTTTATTTCTCATATTAAAATTATCAAATATAAATTTGTTGGAATTTTCTCTTTATTTTGAGTTTCATATTGTTATGGTTCAAATTTTTTTTTCTTGGTAAAATATATGAATATAGACTATATGAATGAAAATGTACAAAAATGATATGCTCATTAACTTATACCTTATACCTTATTTTTCATCTCTCTTTGAGCATTCTCAAGAGACCTATTGTCAATTTTATCTCGGCCGTTGGATCAATTTTTTTTGAAATCTTAGCTTTTCATTTAAATTATTACTACAATATCACATAAAGATATATTGTTACGATTCGAACTTCATTTTTTTTTGATAAAATATTTGAATATATACTATATAAAAGTATATTTAATAAAATGATAAGCTCATTTACTCTTATCATATTATTTTACCCCTCTTTGAAAATTCTGAAGAGAACTATTATCAATTTTCTCTTCGCCGTCGAATCAAAAAAATTATCAAATCTTAGCTTTCAATTTAAATTATTATCATAATATCACATGATTAGTTAGATTAATATTCAGTGTTATATCTCTCTTATGTGAGAACTATCATCTCAAACAAAATTTCAGAATGTTGAAAAATATATTTTATTACTTAATGTATTACGGGTTTCATAATAACATATATGTAATCCATACCATTTTAGCATCTAAAAAAAAGAAAAATAGTGGTGACAAATTTTTAAAGAAAGTGAATAATGTTATATTTTCCTATGTAGTATCCATATTTTTTCCATATATATAATATTAAATATAATAATTTTTTTTAAAGTTAATAATCTATTATTTAATCTTATGTAGTTTCAACTAAAATCTTCGATTTTTTTCTGATCTCATTCATCTAAGCCTAATTAATACTTAATTTATTTTTCTAATATAATATGTCAAGACATAATGACATAAGACAATCAAAGACAATAATTTTGAATTCTCATATATTATTTATGTAGTTTGGATTTACAAACTTTAATTTTGAATTTTCATAATTGCAAGTTATACATTATTAAATTGAAATAACTATTAAAATTGAAATACTCGCTGCGAAGCGCGAGCATTATCCTAATATATAATTTACTTTTGTACTTTACTCATATTTTATCCTTTTTCATATTTTGTACTTTACTTTATTTAATCAATGAAAATCTCAGTACGACATTTCACCTACTGAAGCTTCAAAAAAAAAAAAATATAATTACTGCAATTGGCACAAAATCTATATCAGCATTTAAAATCAATATATAAAAACTAAAAAAAATGATTTGAAAATAGATATTATTATTAAAAAAATATATATTGCAACACAAAAAACTTTATTCAGCATCCAAAAACTAATATTCAGGCAGAAATTAGAAAAATAGTTATATTTACTCAACATACCAGTGATGTTGACTACAAAAATACTAAAAATATATAATTAAACAACTAGATTATACAAATGGTCTATCTAAGGCTTGTTTAAGGTCTATATGGTGTTTTTTTTATGTTAGATTCAATCATTTAAATAAGAATTAGTGATGGGAAAATTTTGGAAAAAATTATACAACTGGTGTAAAATACTCGCGCTAAAATGACGCATTGACATCAATTTCATGTATCTACAAAACTGATATGTTGGCACCAATAAATGGTATACATTAACACTAAAATTAGCACAAAAAATACACACCAACACTTAGAAATATATATTTGCTTTACAAAAACAAAACTTATAAAAAGTATATATTGTGACTTTGAAATATACATTGATACGATAATACGTATTACCATCCAAAAAATTTATTTAACATCTAAAAAATAATATTCAGACATACGTTCCAAATAAATAGCATTATTCAACATATAAAATAATGTCAAGTAACTACAGAAACACACTGAAAATAATTGAACAACTAAATTATACGAAATGTTGTATTGAACCAATATCATACATATACAAAAATGATGTATTGACATTATAATGGTATATTGGCATCTAGGATGATGTGGTAATTATGTGTATCAAGAGGTCTGCACGGCGTGTTTCCGAGCCGTCGGAGCTTCCTATCTTCTCCCAGTCGTCTCCTTCTTCTCCAGCTCGACGGGATCTACTATATACTGTTTGATCGACTTAAGAATTTGTTATATATATATATATTACATCTTGCATTGTTATCTATACTGTTTTTTGTTTGAATTATGTATCACTATATATGTACTGTTTTATAAAATTATATCATATCTATATACTGTTTTCATCTGAATTATATATACTATTTTTATCAGAACATATAGTGATATATATACTATTTATCTTGATTACACATTTGTTATACACATATACTGTTTGTCTGAACTATATCATATCTATATATTATTTTCATCTGATTTATATATACAGTTTTATTAGAATATATAGTGATATATATATATACTGTTTATCTGAATTACACATTTGTTATACACATATACTGTTTGTCTGAACTATATCATATCTATATACTGTTTTCATCTGATTTATATATACTGTTTTATCAGAATATGTAGTGATATATATATACTGTTTTCTTGTCTGATTTATATATTGCTATATATATACTATTTTATCATAATATTTTACTATCTATATATTGTTTGTGTCGCTGCGCTCTATTATCACCCCGTCATGCAACCGTCGTTGCAAGCTGAACTGGGAAGGCGCCGGGCAGACGCGCGTCGTGCCACCGTTGTCTTTTGGCTGAGGTGACGTATGCCACGTCAGTAGTCGCGCACGGGGAGCTCTCAGATGCGGCGTGCAATATCATGACCCAATACAATATTATATGGCACATATTAAACAAAGTCTCCCAAAGTATCATATATTGGTTGAATCTAAAAACAATGATGTAATAATGGTAAAAATGATATATTCAATATAACAATTACGAATTAAATTCCAATTACGATAAAAACAAAGGAAGAGGAACTATAAACAAATACACATAAAAATACACACAATTAGTTTCAGTGCTATTAATAACTAATTATACATATGAGTTGACTCAGTATCCACCCTATATGCTAGTCTCTGCTACAAGATGCCGCTGCCTCCAATCTGAACAAAATAAAATGTAACAAGTTCTGCTTAAACGACTATTATAGCAACTTGTGCATAATTCTCCAAAATTAAATTAATTAGATACCAAATAAGAGCTTAATTAAACACCAATTATATTGAATTTGCAAAATCAGCAAATTATGAAAAATATGTTATTTCTACATAACTCAATTGGAATTGAAATTGATAACAAATTTGTTAGTCATGCCCTTTTATTTATAGAGAAATAACTTGCTAGAGGAAAGAAGGGAAATAGAGAACTGGTTTGGAGAAGGTAATCTTCAAGTGCCCCTTTTCTCCTATCTCGGTATGATCCATTGATTCTGTTGGCTACTTTGAAAGAGACAAGCTTCATACACAGAATAGATACGAGGTGCGATAGCTCTGTCGATTCCAATGACAAAAGATCGGTCGAGAGAAACCAGTGACAGGTCGTGGCATGAAGGGAAAGAAGATAGCGTGAGAGAGATGGACTGGACTGGAGAGATGAAGCTTAGGGAAAGAAATGATCATGGGACGAATTACCAGTTTACACTTTTAATTCATTTTGATCTCTGATTATAATGGTAACATTTCTTGGCCAGCACCTCTCAATCTTCATCATAACCGTTTGATTCCTTCGATGAGCTTTATACAATGGTCATAAAGAAAGAAGGAAATGGAAAACAAAGAAGAATAGTTTTTCTGTTTCAATTTTGTATGTGGAGAGAGAGATACATGCGTGCTTTTGCAAAGGAGAAAATAGTTGAGAAAGAACTAATGAATGAAATAATTGGAGAATGAGAGCTAATCAAGCTTGTTGAGAGGAAGAGGAGAGAAGAAATAGAGGTTTTGAGTTTCAACCTTCGGGTTTCAGATCCGCCGCCAAGTGGACTAAACGAAGAAGAAGAGAGAGAAGAGAATAGGTTTGTCTGAAGAAGAAATCTAATTTGAAGATTTTGTAGTAAATAGATTTTAAATTCTGAGATTTATCAAAACCAGAATTAGGTTTCCCGAACTTGTAAATTCAGTTCTTTATTTTTTTATTTTTGTAGGATTGGGCCAATCCGGGTTATATAGAATAAACCTATTGGTTTTTTTTTTTTTTCTAATTTTCAATTTGTAAAAGAAAAAGAAACTATGTAACTTTCAAGATCATATATATAAATCATTTGGAAGGGGATTTTGAGCCCCCTCCAAAATTTCTCTAAAAAAAAAATCTTCTATATATAATTATGATAATTTGCTTACACTCATTTTCTTCTTGTTGTATTTTCAGCATTCAATGTTAATTTGATAAAAAGAGAATCACAAACTTGCAAAATATCAAATCGAAACTTTGATTATTGGCAAATGAGGTCGATGTAATTAACAGTCAGTGAATTGACCATTCAACCTTATATATATTCATGTTAACCTCAACAACTATAACTCTTTAAAATATGTTGGTAATCTGAGATTATTAACTCAAATAATATTTACATGTCTCATGCAACTTATGGTAGTAATGTAACAGAATATGGTATCATGGCGGCTGATGGCTTGACTGTTACGTAACAAATGTAATGACTGGAATTTATTTTCTTTAAACAACAGATAAACCCTTATAAAATAAAAGGTTTTATATATGCATATATATATATATATTAACCAATGAAGATGGAATTTATAAGCCTTTTGCTTCGGTTTCTTTAGGAGCATTGATAGAAATAAAAGAGACTTTTTTTCTGAAATGGCCAAAAAAAAAAAATTAATTAAGGGAATGGCCAAGTTTTAAAAATATTTGCAAAAGTAGCCATTTCGCCCAGCCGCCGGGCGAAACACAAGTAGTTTCGCCCAGTAACGGGGCGAAACAGAGCGTAATGTGAATTTGCTTAATTAACCCTATTTCGCCCAACAGTGGGGCGAAACAAGGAGTTTTTAGTATCGGTTTTTCAAAATAACCGTTACAGAATAAACGATTTAGTATCGGTTTTTCTAAAATAACCGTTACAAAATAAAGAGTTTTAGTATCGGTTTTTACAAAATAACCGTTACAGAATAAACGCTTTAGTATCGGTTTTTTAAAATAACCGTTACAGACTAAAGACTTTTAGTATCGGTGTTTAGAAATAACCGTTACAGAATAGAGACCTTTAGTATCGGTTTTTTTATATAACCGTTACAGAATAAGGACATTTAGTATCGGTTTTTATAAATAACCGTTACAGAATGTTCTTTCGCCAATTCGCTGGGCGAAACAGCTGTTTTTTCGAAAATTTTCCAAACAACCAAAAAAAGGGCGACATAGAGGCGAAAAAACACAGAAAAATAAATAAAATAAATCTGAGGACAAAAAAATAATAATAAATAACTTATTTTGATGGAGAATTTCTTTTTCATATTAAAATGACATGTTAGGCTATTAGTACATAAACAGAAAAATAGGGTACTAGAGAATATTAGTACATAAACATTGATTTAACATGCTAGAATATAGGAGGAATCTGATGATTTTTAGGTGTTTAGGGTTCAGATATAGGGTACTAGAGAATATTTACTTTTTCAGATTGAAATGACAATTTGGCTTTTTATTTAGTGGGTAACATTGATTTAACATGCTAGAATATAGGAGGAATCTGATGATTTTTAGGTATATGATTTAGATTTCTATTTAAAGAGTCCTCTTATTATACTTGATCATCAAAAAATTAAATCTCAGAAGTCTCTTTTGCAAACTTCTTCTCTTTATATCTTTCTCCTTATCAAGAAAATGCCACAAAATTCAGAAATATTTCTATATTACAATGGTCAAATTGTTCAAGATTCGAGCGGATACAATTACGCTCCACAACAAGGTGTTCTTCTCCCGTGTAGTAGAAATAGAAATTATTATAGATTGTGTTTAGAAATTTATGCTACCACCGGTTGGCCTAATAGTGACGATCTTAAAATTAGTGGTAGGTTTCCTTACCGTCAGAATGATTGTTTGTGTTTTAATATAGTCAAAATTTCGAATGATTCACAGTTAGCTAGTTTTGCTCAGTACATCAAATATGGTGAACACGGTTGGCCTGAATTAGAAATATACGTTAAACGCATCCAAAGTAGAGAATACTATGTAGGAACTAGTAGTAGATCAAATGTACCTTTTAATGATGACGAGCTTGAGAGGTTAGAACCTGTAATAAATCGTGATGAAGATGAAGTGCCAGAAATGGAAGAAGGCGACGAAGATGAGTTTGAAAATGTTGAAGAGGACGAATATGATGAAGATGAAGTGCCAGAAATGGAAGAAGGCGACGAACCAGAAATAGATGTTATGAACAATTATACGGAAGTGGGTGAGATGGTTAGTGTAGGAACTTTCGGTAATCCTCCGGCGAAAGAGTTTGAAGATACTACTATGTGGGAAGAAGCGAAAATCGATATCTTGTATGGTAAGAGCATGCATGTGAGTAGCGATAATAGTTTGTATGAGGGACAGACGTTCGACACGAAAGCAGAGCTACAATCGGCCGTAAAATTATACAGCGTCATGCATCACCGAGAATTTGTAGTCTCCAAATCGAACAAAACGATCTACACTGTAGTCTGCAAGCTACAAGATGACCGCGCTGGCTGTGATTGGAGGCTGTATGCATGCAAAAATAAACGACATGTGTTTGAGATTAAAAAATTGACACAACCACACGTATGTGTTAATCAACAACCTAACAACGACCACAAACAATTAACAAGTGCATTTATTGCGGGGCTAATTCTAGATGTCGTTAGAGCAGATTTAGCAATTAAACCAGTAACCCTAGTGGAAACCGTCAAATTAAAATTTGAATATACCATATCATATTGGAAGGCTTGGCACGCCAAGCAACACGCGCTTAGATTCTTGTTTGGCGATTGGAAGGGGGCATATAATTTGCTTCCTGAATTGATGGCAGCAATATATTCAGCAAATCCTACTACTGCATATGCATTTTGGAGAGGTCCCAAAAACCGTGCTGGTGAGGAGGAGTTCGAAGGTCTTTTTTGGGCATTTGGTTCATCACTTAAAGGATTTGAGTTTTGCAAGCCTGTCATAACAGTAGATGGAACATTTCTAACCGGAAAATATCAAGGATGCTTATTGATGGCAGTCGCTAGCGATGCAAATGGTCAATTATTTCCCTTAGCTTTTGCTTTAGTTGATAAGGAGAGGGTAGAAACGTGGGGTTGGTTTTTTGGGTGTTTGGGTACTTTGATCGGCCATCGCAAAGGTTTATGTGTGATTTCGGATAGGCATGCCGGAATAATTCGTGCAATGAAGGATGACAGATTGAAATGGAAGGAACCTAACAGCTATCATCGTTATTGCATGCGGCATTTAGAAGCAAATTTCAGTAGCGCTGTATCAGACAAAACATTGGTTAAATTGATTGTACCACTAGTTAAGGCGCCCACCAAATTTAAATTTAAGAAGCTATATAAAATATTAAAGGATAAAAATATAAAGGCGTGGGAATGGTTAAATAACAAAGATAAATCAAAATGGGCGTTCGCGTATGATACAGAAGGTCGCCGGTGGGGTATTCCTACTAGTAATCATGCAGAAGTGATGAATTATGTTTTCAAGGGTATGAGGAAGCTTCCCGTTACGGCTATTGTGATGGAGACATTCTACAAGCTGAATAGTTATTTTGTCAACAAGCGCGAGATAGCTGCAAATATGGAAATGAATAATAGAATGTGGGGAAAGGAAGTGATGGAAAAAATGGAGAATAAAACAGTTAAGGCGCGTGCGCATCGAGTCACTACCTTTCATGTCGAAAACGGTGTTTATGAGGTGATAACAGGATCTACTGGTTCCAAGGTAGGGGGAAAGAGCTTCCATGTGAATTTCAATGAAGGCCAATGCAGTTGTCAGAAACCGATGCTATATCACTATCCTTGTTCGCATCTGGTAGCAGTTTGCATACGCAGAGGTGTTAGTCCCGAGTATTTTATACATCAACATTTTTCGCTGGATCACCTTAAACATACATATGAAGGAAGTTTTTATCCGATAGAGGATAGAGAACAGTGGCCTGAACGTAAAAAAGTTTTTAATGGTGGTACGTTAGTTCCTCCTGAGAAACTTATGAGGAAAAATGTCCGTGGAACCAACAAGCGTGGAAGAAGACAGGAGAAACGCTTTCATAATAGTATGGACGTCATGGACAACGCAGATCGTAGAAAACATTGCAGTATTTGCGGAGTAGCAGGGCACACGAAAACAAAATGTCCGAGAAGGTTGTAGTGTTTTATGTATGGTAGTTTATGTTTATTTATTGTGGGTTGTAATGTTTTATGCTTTGTATTCTATGTTTTATGTACTGTATTTTATGTTTATGTATTTTAATTTGTAATATTTTATGGATTGTATTCTATGTTTATGTATTTTGATTTGTAAATTAAAGACACATAGTGAGCTCTCTAAAATAGTTTAAATATCAATCTAAATTAACAAAACATAGTCCAAAAAGTAAACATAGTCAGTAATGCCAGCGGCCTCCTCCTCCTCCTCGTGTTCCCCCGCGTCCTCCGTGTCTTCCTCTCCCCCCTCCCCCTCCTCCTCCGCGTGGTACTCCTCCGCGTCCTCCTCCGCGTGGTACTCCTCCGCGTCCTCCTCCGCGTCCTCGCTGCGCCTGAGGCTGAACCTGAGTAATCTGACTAACTCCTTCATCTCCATCTCCTCCTTGGCCTCCTCCTTCCCCTCCTCCGTCTCCTCCTTCGGCTCCAACCTGTTCGATGATCGAACCCCAATCGAAGTCGCCCTCATATTCATTACTTTCCTTTATGCTGCTCCGGATGCACCCTAACAATTTTTTCAATTTCCCTGGTACATCCTGGCACTCGGCTTTTAGCGCTTCGAACCCATGTTTGCAGGCCTCCAAAAGAAATGCATGCTAAAAAATAATATTTGAGTAATGTTAAAAAACTAAAATAATATGAATAAATAATAATATAAATAATAGTCAATTATTTTCATTACCGCTTTCCTTTTTTGCGGAACCATCGGATGATACGATACCGTAGCATGCGGGATATCAGACTGCACATAAGGATCGGTTGCCGTTCTATACCAATTCCAGTATGCATCATACTGGCTAGGGTCATACGGCCGCCATGAAGGAATATTTATTTCACGTCCCAAGCGTTTCTCTTCCCACTTAGCCAGATAAGCTGAATGTACGGTAGGCCAATCATTTCCACGGTAATTTGCGATATCGTGCAATCGTTTGTCGTACTCGCAATTTGGGGGTACTTCCATCGCATACCCGAACTGACGCAACACCCGCTCCGGACGATGCATCTCGACAATCCAAAAATAGATCAATGGCACTGTAAGAAGCCCCATAGTTTTTTCGTGCGCAACTATCGGCGGGAGTATATGACGGAATGCGTCATAAGGTGTCCAAACCACCTGAGTGTCGACCAAACTGTCGAACTGATCGCGATGTGTCGGCAAATGCCGATGAGGTGTTATATCCGCGTATTGAGTACAATCTTTCCACAAAAAACCAACCGTAGGTCTCTCATCTTCATCACCATAATTCGCCATATCCTGCAGTTCCTTGCGTACATCTTTAGGAACGGGTCGTCCGATAGTGATATGTTCCCATGCCCACAGTTGCAGCAACATGATACACCCTCCCATATTTTTCCGTTTCTTATGCGTACCTTTACACAATGCCCTGTAAAGGTACGCAAGAACTCCACTACCCCATGCCCATCTATCTAAAACCGACATGTCCTGTAATAAAAGCAGAGGCAGTGCTGAAACACAATCTCCCGAAGCTTCCGTAAATAATACATCCCCACATAATGCAAGCATGTAGGCTCTACAATACTGCTCGACTTTCTGTTCCGGGGCATCAATTTCCAAATCGGAAAAATTATTTTTCAACCATGTTCTTTTCAATAAAATTTTGCTTCTCCCCTTTCCCTTAAACTCCAATTCCGGGATTTCTTTCCCGAGTAGTTGCGTGACCTTTCCCTTCCAATCAACATCTTTATTATTTAAACACATTGCCTCACCGTCCGTCCGCATTCCCAACAAACACGAAACGTCATCTAGCGTTATGGTCATCTCACCAACAGGCAGATGAAACGTGTGTGTTTCCGGTCTCCAATGTTCCTGCAGAGCGCTTATCAGTCTGCTGTCGTAATCCAGCCAACCCATCCTGGCAGTTTGTAGTAAGGTTGCTTTCTTCAAAAAAGGGGCATACCGATCGTCCCATGGAACCTGCAGAAACATAAATAAATAAAATAAATAAATAACATACATATGATTTTTTTAACTTTCTAAAAAAATTTCTAAGTAATACCCTAACAAAAAAAAAATTACCGGAACTTCATGTTGTCGGTAGCGCATGGGTTTGATAGTTACATCTTCAGTGTTGCCAAATTCGTTCGATAAATAAATAAATAAAATAATATTAATAAATAAATAAAATAATATTAATAAATAAATAAAAACTACTAATAAAAACTAATAATAAACATACATACATAAACATACATATAAACATACATTTGATTTTTTAAACATTTGATTTTTAAAAACATAAATAAATAAAAACTAATAATAAATAAATAAATAAATAAATAAATACATAAACATAAACATACATAAATAAATAAATAAATGCATAGCATACATTTGATTTTTTAAACTTTTAAAAAATAAAACTATAAATAATATACTAAAAAATATATCTATAACAAAAAAAATATAAATAAATAATCCTAAACAAGAAAAATAATTTATAAAATAAATATATACATTACCTAAACTACAAAAATTAATTTCAAAAATAAATATGTATCTAAACTAGAAAAAATATTACAAATTTACTTGTAATTATTATATTTTCTTCTTCTTATTCTTCTTTTTCTAACAATATACAAAATCAACCAAATAATAAATCTAATTTCAAATCAACCACACAAATGGAAAACTAATTTTGAGCAAATAAACCTAATTTGAAACTAATTTTGAGCAAATAAACCTAATATGAAACTAATTTTGAGCAAATAAACCTAATTTGAAACTAATTTTGAGCAAATAAACCTAATTTGAAACTAATTTTAAGCAAATAACCAAAATTAACTAAATCTAAAGTCAAAGAAATCAACATACCTTTCCCTCTCCTTTTTTCTGTTTTTTTTCGCCTCTTTTTTCGCCTCTGAGTCGCCCTTTTTTTTGCTGTTTCGAAAATTTGCGAAAAAACAGTCGAAGTAACGGCAGTGGGTTTGAATTATACAGAGCTGTTTCGCCCAGCGAACTGGCGAAAGAAGTTTCTGTAACGGTTATTTGTAAAAACCGATACTAAAAGTCTAAATTTTGTAACGGTTATTTATGAAAACCGATACTAAATTTCTATATTCTGTAACGGTTTTTTATAAAAACCGATACTAAAAGGCTATATTCTGTAACGGTTATTTTAAAAAACCGATACTAAAAACGGCTTGTTTCGCCCCACTGCTGGGCGAAACAGACTTAATTAAGCAAAACGTGATTCCGCTCTGTTTCGCCCCGTTACTGGGCGAAACTACTTGTGTTTCGCCCGGTGGCTGGGCGAAATGGCCACTTTTGCAAATATTTTTAAAACTTGGCCATTCCCTTAATTAATTTTTTTTTTTTGGCCATTTCAGAAAAAAAGTCAATAAAAGATGGGTAGATAGCCAATTTGTTGATGCTCTTTAGTATACATAAACCGAAATAATTTATATAATGAACTATATATATATAAGGCTATTACTCAATAATGATTCAGTTCCACTTTAATATAAATATTATTTTGTTAACTAGAATATGGTGCATAATTGAGTAAATAGATTATACAATCAATTGATCACCATATTAATAAGCTTGAGGATAAGTTCACGAGAATAAATATTCAAACATGAATTTTACATATCAAAATCTGTATAATGCCAAACTTAACCTTACTTGCTCATTTGTTTAATTTAATGTTAACATACTTTTCCTTTATGTATTAATATACATATTTAGCTTTTCTCACACTTGTTCATGAGATAAAATTTGCATAATCATTGATCTTGAAATAACAAGATCAATTAAATCAGAAATACTGATTGATACTTTATGCATCTAAGGTTTGATGCAAAATTGCAAGACAAACTTATGATAATTTACGGAACTAATGAATCTTCAAGTATAATGAAATAAGGGGAGAATTTATTAAGCAATTTTCGTTTTGTTTAGTAAATACGGTAATTGAGAGATAGAGAAACCGATAGTTTTTCACATTTCGGTTTTGATATTTGGCGATGAAAGTCATAAGAGAAAAATATAGCAGTTAAGGAATCAATAATTATTCCCTTTTTTTTTTTAATCTCTCAACGTTTTAGTTAAAAAATTAGATTAAGATTAAATGACCAACATAAATAGTCTAATAAAAATAAATAAAATATGGCCCTATTAGTAATATAATTATGATTTGGAATTAATTTATTATGTAGTAAAATTAGGAGTCATAATAAACATCTCCTTTTTGTAATGAGCAATAATAAACTCAAATTATATATATATATATATATATATATATATATATATATATATATATATATATATAATTGCAGATGCAATTAGCCAATATTAAGGCAATATTTTGCACAACAATTTTTATGAGAGCACATATAATTTACAGCCAATTAATATATTTTGTAACTAATTTTATTCTCTCATATCAAGAGTTTTATTTGAGAACTATCCTTGTCAAATATCACGAGAATAAAGCATTCAAACATGATATGACATAGCATGGTAGCTTCATGTCAAAGTTACTCTCCAATATAATTTTTTTTTTTATTAGTATGAAATTTATAATATGCATGTTTGGCCTTAAGAAGAGGGGTTTCTATACGGGTCATTAATGAGATGTAATCTCTATATTAATTGCCCACTAATCTCCCTTATTTTCCTTTAATTACTTTTTATGACCTTTTCTTGAACTTGTAAAAGGACCAAATAAATTAATTGTATTTTCACGGTCATATTTTTATGTCCATTTCTTTTCAAGAAAATTTAGAGATTCAATATTTACAGGTAATGATTGCCTGATATACAATTGTGTACTCACTAATTTACAGAAGTGGAGAAGTGGAGAAATTTGCACAGATCGTGAACTTAAACTCCACAATCAAATCACCACTTAAAAGAGTACAAACCAAATTAATCAAAATTCAAAACTTAGTAAAATATTAGTATAATTGGTTTAATTGGATATATGACAAATAAATAAATTGGTCGTTGGTCTCATTCTGTCTTTAGATTGTTGGTTACTATTCTAAAAATTAACCAAATAAATAAAATAAGTTAAATCATAACATAATGATAATGAATGAGAGGGTTAACCTTTTATCCGTCTCCAAGGTTCTACACCACGAGGAAGTCTCACATCCGCTCCGGTAGCACAGTCACGGAGTGAGCCTTCATTTCACAAAGAAATGAAGTCGTGCACCATGATCCTTCAAACCAAGTTTATATTGTGTATTTGAAAGAATGTATTTTGAGGAGGAGGAAGAAGAAGAAGAGTTGTTGTACTATATTTGTTGTTATTTTCTCTCTCTGTTATAAAAAGGAGGGAAATTCCTTTTATAACAATAGGAAGAGGAGAAGACTTGGTCAAGGAATTAATTTCATTCTAAACTCCCAATTAAATGGCCATTTAAATACAACAAATAAATTTTAAAATTTAATATATTATTTATAAATAAATAATATACAACAGTGTGAATATTTTTTCTTATATTAAATACGCGGAAGAAAATTGATATTTTTTATACAAATGTTCAAAAATCTTGCTCTAGTAATTTCGTACTGCTGTAACTTAATTTATGCATTCTGTTTTATTAAGTAAGCATGAATAATTAGCATTAAAAAAGAAATTAAGTAGTTGTAGATCAATTTAAACCATTAGAAAAAATAAAATATATTAAAGAGAAAGCTCAATATTACCAAAAAAAAAAGTAAAGAGAGCATGTGCTTTATAGAGCACTGAAGAACCATCCTGAAAATAGCAAAAGAAAAACATCAAAATTCTCAGAAACCATTTCTTCCATGACTATGAGCTCTCCTCATGCTTTGGTTCTGCCATGGCCAGCACAAGGCCACATCATCCCTCTCATGCACCTTTCTCACTTCCTATCTAATCATGGATTCAAGATCACCTTTGTTAATACAGAGCACAACCATAATCGTATTGTCAGAGCTCGAAACATGTCCGATTTAGATCAGATCCGCATGATCTCGATCCCTGACGGATTTGGCCCTGACGAAAACCCCCTTGGTCCTATGTTCTTCACCTCATTTCAGACTCAAATGTCATCACTTTTGATGGTAATTAATATGTGCGCACACATACACACCCAATAATCATGAGAATTGGGTATTAATCGGAATCGGCTATTCTTCAAAATAGATACGTTAGTAATTTTTCTATATGGTGTGACAGGACTTGATAAAGGAGATAAATGAAGGAGGAGAAGAGAAGATTATTTGTATTATTGCTGATGTCGGAATGGTTTGGGCTCTTGAAATTGCGCAAGCGATGGGGATTCGTTTTGTCGCATTTTCCCCAGCTTCAGCTGCATGTATCGCTGTCATGCTCAGCATCCCGAAACTCATGGCCGATGGTGTGATTGATGAAAATGGTATACTCTTTTTTATTTTCTGAATACAATTCTTAAGAAAAAGAAAAAAAATGTATTATTTCAACATAACTAATCAGAAAATTATTGTTCAACCGTTGTTCATTTCTTATATAGGCATTCAGAAAAATATATTATTTCTTAATTCTTTCTCTAGGTTTGTTGAGAAATGGAGACAGATTCCAATTAACCCCAAACAGCCCTGCCATGGATGCAACTCATTTGGCGTGGAGTAACTTTGGTGATCGCGAGTTGGAGAAATTCATGTTTCAATTCGCGAAAAGCAGCCATGTTGTCTCGAAAGCAGATTTCATCCTGTGCAACTCATTCCAAGAGCTTGAGTTACCATTTTTCAATATTTTTCCGAACATCATTCCAATCGGACCGCTACCGATAGAACAGGTTAGCGATTCACTAGGTCATCTCTGGTCAAATGATGAGACTTACCTAAATTGGCTAGATCAGCAATCAATCAGTTCAGTTGTATATGTGTCTTTTGGAAGCTTAATAACACTTGACCAGACTCAGTTCCAAGAGCTTTCCCTCGGGCTAGAGATGTCGCAAATGCCGTTTTTGTGGGTTATTCGATCAGACTCAACTAGTGGATACAATTATCTTAAAAAATTTCAAGAGGACACTAAAGGAAAAGGAAAGATTGTGGGTTGGTGCAATCAAGAGAAAGTATTATATTAGTTATAAAATTTGGATTATTTAAATTAAAATAATATTGAACTCAAATTGACATTATTATTTGTTCCAACAGGTATTAGCACATTCCTCCATTGCATGCTTTATATCGCATTGCGGTTGGAACTCGACACTAGATGGGATTAAAAACGGGGTGCCTTTTTTGTGTTGGCCCTTCATCGTAGACCAATTCGCAAATCAAAACTACATCTGTGATGTGTTTGAAGTTGGTTTGAAATTGGTTAAAAGTGAGGATGGAATTGTAAAAAAGGAGCATATTTGCTCGAGGTTATCCGAGTTAATGATGAATGAGAAAACAAAGATGAGGGCGAATGAAATGAAGACAATGGCGAAGAAAAGTATTAGTAAAGGAGGTTCTTCATTTACAAATCTATCTAGATTTATTGAAGCAATGAAAATGTGAAATTATGCAGATAAGCACCAATCATGTGCAACTATGTTGAAATATTTAGAGTTTGTTTGGTGTATGAGATTTATAAAATTAAGATTGATAATTTTGATTTTTTTTTTTTGAGACAACCCAATAGATATATTAGACTTGCTAAATATTGAGCTAAATGAATTTGTCATGACTTGAACTTGAATATCTCCTGAAAATGACGGAATGTCTTACCATTTAAACTAGCAAGCTTTGGCTGATAAATTTGATATTAAATGTGAGATACTTGAACGTCATATAACTTTAATCATGGTCCATCATTTCTGTTGAATGATCAATTAAATATAGAGAAAATTTGTAGAGTTTGTCTGATGTATAATATTAATAAAATTAAGATTGATAAATTTGATGTTATATGCGAGTTAATTGAACATCACTATAACTTTAATGGTCCATCGTTTCACATCAGTCATCACCCACATAAACATCAATATATTATATTTTTATACTATTTTCAGTTATCAATCATATCTTTATATAAAGCTAATTGAAAAAAATATATTTTGTATACCAGTGTATCTTTTAATATGGTTATTCTACCTTTTTATATATCAATATATTTTTTCTGTAATTTTGTTATACTTTTCAAAAATTTCGGCAATATTGAATGACAAATATGTTGGTGGTGCATATCACATCTTTTAAATATATAGGTATGTCTTGATGTCTTGACTATTAACAGTTAAAGCAAAAAAAAAGACTATTAACAACATGCTTTTCCTGTCTTTCCAATTATTGTGATTGCAGCTTCACATTTAAGGGAGGGGATATGCTCCAAAGCTTTTTGGAAAACAATTTTTCCAAAGATCAGATCCACTGTTGGATCAGTAAGATCAGTACTGTGGCACGACTGTTCACGACGGATCCAATAACAGTATATATAACAGTATATACATAAAAAATGAAAACAATATAAAATGGGAAATTATATATAAAATGGGGAAAACAGTATATAAAAGTAAAAAAATAAAAAATAAAAAATAAACAACATCATATAAAATGGCAAAACAATATATAAAAATGAGAAAATAATATATGAAATGAAAAAATAGTATATCTACAGTGCCGTCGTGTTTGCACATTTTCCTTTTATTTTTAATATTGAAAACAAACTATTACATCAATTCATTCAATATCTTGTTATAAAACAAATTAACATATAAAAACACGTTATTTCTCAAATACGTTCAAACTATTTCTTAAATATTCATACTTCGACCACATCTCATTGATTTGCATATTGTGTACTAATTTTTTCATCTACTAAATATAATAATATAATAAAAATATAGTCAATTACTATATAATTTCATATGAAAAATTAACATGATGCATGCTATATAACATGAGATTATATGAACCCCACTACACCTCATGCTAATTAAAACAATATTATAAAAAGTAATCATAATAATATACATGAATATTTGTTACACTCAGTGCACGTGGGGTCATGTTAGTAAAAATGAAAGATTATAAAAAATAATGATTATAATAATATGAAAATTTGTAACAAAATTAATAGAAGAGCGGTGGCACATCACATATTTAGAGAGATTAATTTGTTAAGAGGTAAAATATTAATATTTCGCTGGCTCATGGGCTCACGGATGAGAAGAAATAAAATCTCTAAGTTAGAAACGTATACTTGTTTGTTTCAGCAATTCCGGTTAACTTTGGCTAATTGGACAGAAAAAAAAAAAAAGGGCAACCACCCCAACATGCCAAACACGTTTCTATTAATTTTAAGGAAAAAACAAACAGTAAATAAAATCGATGCCAAACACACCCTTAGATTTTAATTTTATTATGTTAGATATCATCTTGTATTGTGTTTATTAAAAATGAGAAACATTACTGTTATTTCACTTACTACGAATGATCTTTTTTAACAGTCAATAGTGCGAGTCATGACTAAGTGAGTCCCATAAGATTTAATAGATTTTCCTAGATTTAATTTAATAGAGACAGAGAGAAGAATGAGTTAACTTTTCATCTTTTTCTATTTTTGCTTGGATTTAATTTTATTATCATTTCTTCAACTTCATATTTCTTTGTTCTTCAAATTTTTCCCTACTTAAGCAGCCTATAATCAATGATTAAAATTAACATTTGTAACTCTATATATGAAAAATTAGTTTTTCCATCTCTTGGCCTAACTATTATTATTTTGAGAAATTATTCGGAGTGCCCAGTTTTTGGAGTGCCCAGAAGCGCCCATCATATAGTTTTAACTGTACATATATATATTTGCACTTGAATATAACTTTTATGTTTACAATATACCTTTTTGAAAATATACATTTTTGTAATTTCACTATACATTTTGTGTTTACAAAAATACGTTTTTTGTAATTTCATCATACCTTTTGTAATCGGGCTCTGTTGGGCGCTCCAAAATACTGACACTCCATATCTGAAGCCATTTATTTTATTGAACTTATTTTTTTGAATATAATTTAATTATATTATTATTTTTAATTACATATTATCTTCAGTACATTTCGAAACGAGGCCCACCTAGTTGAAACAAATGTGTAGGTAGGAATGAATTGGAATACATTGTCATTTTGTTTTGCATAAAAATACATGTTACTATGATCACGTTTATTAGATAGAATCATATGCTATCATTATATAGTTGGCTAAATTTTGTTTTGATTTGTTCTTGTTCTTTTTTGTTGTGAGTAAATGTAGATATCGATGGGATATACATCCATGGACTTATCTCTTTCATAATTTACTAGGATAATGCTCGCGTTTCGCTGCGAAAATTTCAATTTTGTTATTTATTTCAATCTATAATATATAAATAGAAATTATAATTATGAAAATTCAAAATAAAAATTTGAAATGAATTCATCGTACATAAATAATATATAATAACTATGTTAAGTAAGTTGGATATGTTTAAAATTATTTTGAATTACATCATAAGGTAATTTATCCATTTAATATTCATTTAAAAATATTTTGTATATCATATATAATTTTGTAAGAACGGATAACTCTATACAAATAAATTTGCATATGAGAAATAAAATAACATAAATGATAAATTCATATAAAAATAAAAAATAACAACGCACTAAATAATTTGAATAATTAATCTATGATCTCAATTTATGTTTGCATTAATATTTCTAAGATTAAAAGGTAATCACTTTTTTTATTCTCTTTGGTTTTCTTATACCGTTATCTCTTGACAAATTATATTAGAAAAAAAATTAATTATTATCAGGCTTAGATGAAGAAGATCAGAAAAAATAAAAATGTAAGATAATTTATTGCATAGAAGTTAGATGAAACTACATATGATTTAATTATAAAAGAGAAAAAAAATTATTATATTTAACGTGATGTTTAAAAAGGAAATATGATGTTATATATATGGGAAAAATATGTATACAATATATAGAAAAATATAATATGACTCATTTTCTTTTAATAATTATCATCACAATTTTTTTTATTTTTTTAAGTTGTTAAAATGATATGGATTATTTATAAATTGATCACATATTTTTTAAACCCGTAATATATTAAATAATATAATATAGTTCTCATTTTTTTCATATGATAGTTCTCACGTAATTGGAAGATATAACACGAAAAATTAATCTAAATGATCATGTGATATTGTGGTAATGATTTAAATGAAAAGCTAAGATATGAGAAATTTCTCGATCCAACAGACGAGTGAAAATTGATGATATGCCTCTTTAGTGTGCTCAAATTGAGGTATAAATAAGATAAGAGTCAATGGATGTATTATTTTTTAAATGTTCTCTTATATAATTTATATTCACATATTTCAGACAAAAAAATTAAATTGGAACTATAACAATAAGGAATTCAAAATAAAGAGAAATTTTCAACAAATTTTGTATTTGGCGATTTTAATATGAGATATAAAATATTTCATTAAGAATTTTTTTTTAAGAAGAAAATAAAAATTATTTATATTTTAATGAGTGAACTCTTCATATTTTATTTGTATTAATATAACATTGCACTATAATTCAATAAAACCATCGGAATAAGATCTGATGGTCAGAAATAAATTCACAACGGTTCTCATTAAATCGGAGATGGAACACAAAACTGATGGTGTTATGCCCTAGGCCAAAGTGTTTGTGACCTAGATGATGGATTGTAATAACAAACATAATATTTATTCTAAGATATTTCATATAATATGTGCGTATAGGTTATTTTAATATAATTAAAATAGACCATGAATATGCAATTCAGTTTTATGTCATCAAAGTGCGTGACTTTGATAGTAAAACTATAAAGTATTATGAATGCTATTCTAAATCGTCCCTGGTCATTTATAGGATATTTGTGGAGACAAATATACTTGCGGATATAAATAAATATATATTTATATACAAGCTATAAATGTACACCAGTATATTAGTTGACTGATGATCATGTTTTAGTGATCGTGGATAAATAGTTATCAAGTCATTAACATAGGTATATGTTAGAGACCATATACTGGACTGACCCGCCATAAGAACGCTACATGTTTTACGTCATTAGTGATTCTTATAACATAAAGTATTTATGGTCCTTTGACCTGAGATTGTCTCGGTTCCCAACATGAGTAATTTTATACTTTAATATAATCTAACACTTCCTTTAACCGGGTGGTCATAACGGTTATGATTAGGTATACAATGAATCATGTAGAGGGATAAGTGCAATCAAGACGGGATTTGTTCCTCTCATAAATGAGAGATATATCTTTAGGCCTCTTGATGAATTGAACTGAAGAAATGTATGGCCATACTCAAATGAATTAATAAGAGTTATTAATGTCATTTGTTCTTGTTCAGTTTAATTCGGGATCAAGAAATATTAATCGATTAATATAAGGATGGCGTCTTACATGCCTTATGATCGATATAGATATCGCGTGACAAAGGGACTAAATACGTGATTGTTGATTAGGTAAATCGGATCACCGATATTCACTTAAATTGGGTAGTCATGATGGCTTGCTAGAGTCCGATCATGATTTATAGACTGTTAAGTTTATTGCCAACATTAAGTGAACCTACAGGGTCACACACAAAGAACAAACTGAAACGGGCACAGAAAATCCTAGCGACTTATATGATGAGTTGCATAAGAATGACACAAAAGATATTGTCATCTTATATGATAAGATGTGATATATATGTATATAAAGACTATGAGCACACAAGATCATGTAATCTAGAAGAGTCTAGATGATGATATGTGGATAATGATGAGTGATGTCATACACATCTTTTAGTGTGAATAGAAATGACTCTTCACCTCTATATAAGGACATAGAGGGCTCCAAATTCATAGTACCAAATGATTCTCTCTCTCATTATTTCTCATTCTCTTTTGTGAGACAAAAAGAGAGAAAATATCTTTTCTCATTTATATGACAAAATGAAAGGGTGCAATTATATGAGAGAATTATACATCTTTTGTGAGACAAAATAAGAAGAAGAAAAAGAGTTTTCTTGTGCAAGAGAAGAACAAGCTACTAGCATATATATTGTTCTTCTTCCCGTTTTAAGAAGTTTGTTCGTGTGGATACCGGTAGAGGCGTTCGTACTTTCGGCGCTTGTGATCTATTCGGCCTAAGAAGATGAGAACGGGTTGTTGAGAGTTTCGGTGGAGACCGATTGTGTGTGTGGTAGATGACTTCTGCACGATCCGACCTAGACGGCCTAGACGGACGGAAAATCGGTGAGGACGGTAACCGGTTTAGAGGCGCTTGGACAACACACATGGTTTGAGCGTCACGGATTAAGCGTAATCCGAAAAGTATCTTTAAGATTTATTTCTTTGATTTAACCGATACGCACGGATCCTCGGATTGGTTTTGGACGAAATTTTTTTTGTTTTCCGCTGGGTTATGCATGTCCGAAACCCAACAAAAATACCGATTCAACCAATTATATGATTAGGTTTTAATAAACACACACATGTTACCAAAATTATCAATAAATTAATGAACCCCATTTTTAACACCCTCCATTGTCGAGTTCCAACCGCAATGAGAAGCAAAGCACGCAATAGAATGATGAGCCAAAACCTTTTCTTGATTGCACCAATCTACAATTATTCCTCTCCCTTTAACTCGTTCTTTAAATTGCATAAAAAATTGTCACTATTTGTGTCGGTTAAACCGGGTCTAGTAACCCATAAGAACGGCATGCGAGTCATTTCCAATTCTAGCGCGAGTTCTTCAAATTGATTTGGGTTTTGGGTCGAAATGCTTCCAAACGCTATGTAAATAACTGAATTACTCTCCTGTTTATCGAGCCAAGAAATATAATCTTTATCTTCGGGCCAAAAGTGGCCATTTAAACTCGGTTCATCAATTTTATCTATTGGAAGCGGTCCGATTGGGAGAAGATTTGGAAAATTTGAATAAATTGCAGGTTCAAAATCTCGCGATGAATTGCAGAGTATGAAATCGGCTCCGCTTGTTTTTTCGGCGTTGTTTTTCATGTAATGGAACATAATTTTCTGAGTTTTGGAGTCACCAATATAGTTCCATGCCAGATGAGTTGCATCCATGACAGGTGCATTTGAGCTGATCTGAAAACTCTCTTGATTCTTAAGTTTCCCTATGGGCGAAAAAAATAAAAAAGTACAAATCAAATTACAATGATTATAACTTATAATACTCAGATATACAAAATCCCATTAATTACTAGAGTGTAATATTTTATACTTACCATCTGTGTCTATAACACCATCTTCAATGAGCTTTGGAATACTGAGAATCGTCGCCATCATGGATCCTGATGCGGGCCAGAAAATCCCGACCTTCAAATCCATCTTTCGTGCAATCTCAACCGTCCATCCCATCCCTTGATCCACCTCCAAACAATCAATCGCTCCCTCACTCTTCCTCATTACTTCTTCTACCCCTACCGCCATGCCCTTCTGCAAGGCCTCAGTCAACTCTCCAAGGTCATTTCGGTCTTTTATGCTCGCAAGCCCGTCTGGAACTGAAATCATTTTGAATTGGTTGTTGGATCAGGTTGAGGAGGATTGAATCCGGTTGTGGTTGGACTCGGTGTTGATGAAGGTGATTTGGAAGCCATGGTTGGAGAGAGAGTGAGCAAGATGCATCATGGGGATGACGTGGCCTTGTGCTGGGTATGGCAGGATCAAAGCCATTTTTCACTATTTTGTTCTCTTCATTTGTTATATTGAATTAATTACGCAACAAAGTCAGTGCTGACAGCTGACGATTTTTGGTTCAAATTTTATCTTCAAATTAATTATTTTAGTACTCTCTACTAGCAGCCATGCTGACTGTTGACTTTGGCGTTAAACACGTAACATGGGTTGCTGTTAGCATCAGCAAAAGAAAAATATCTGTTTATGTACTGGGCGATGCTCTTGAGGAATTATTTCATTTGTTTGGAGTATTTTTGATATTTCAAATTTGTCAAAATTAATCGGTTGTTTCAATGGATTTTAGGGGTAATTTTAATTTCTTTCTTTCATCATCGTTCTAAATTTGTGGTATCACGATCATAAGTTTGGGTCAGTTCATAACACAACGAATTGGTTATATAACTAAAAATAAGTAGTAAATTTTAATTGTAAAGAAATTAATTTTATAATTAAATCTTGTATGTTATACACTAAATTTGTAATTTACATAGTTTGAGATCCCTCACATGAAATAACCAATATGATTAATATAAATTTTTTTGAAGATTCATGAGACGAAATGTCTCACTCAGATTCCATTAAATTATAAAAACTTCAAGTACAAAGTTTATGGATTACAACGAATTAATTACAAGGCCAAAAGAAAATTGAAAGGGAAAACTAAATAAAGATAAAATAAAGGGGATAATTCATTTTTCTGGCACCGCCTTTCTGTTTCTTCCCTTCTTTGCACTGTGACCTTCAAATGTTGTCTGACTTGCTATTTCAGACAATACCTTGAAGGTTTAAAATTTTCTTTCAGAATTAAAGTACAATTAAAAGGATGCAAACATGGATCGTGATCTCTGAATAATTATGCCAATCGAATCACTATTTTGGAACAAAGCCACTCTAGTATTTTTTTTTTCAAAGTTATTCATAATGAAATGTACCTATATATTAGATTTAGATTTACGGTAAAAGTACTAACATACAACTTGATGTATGGATAAATAGAAGCTTTGAAAATGCATAAAATAAACAAATTAGCATGCTGATTGTTGGCTATGTTGTGAAGCATTTTTTGGTGGGGAACAGAAACTGAATTAGGAGATTTTTTGCGTTATGATAACTTTTCTAAAATAATTTATTACAACATATTTTAAAAGTCTAATTATGTGTGAGACATTTTACATAAATATCTTTTACACATCTCTTATGTATAATGCATTCAAAATGAATTTCAGAAAAGTTTGTTAACTAATAACTACTACATGAATATTAACAAATTAATTGTTGCACAATAAGCAATCAAACAATTAATATTCTCACCACAAAATTGATTTGTCTTCACATAAATAATGTTTCTCAATTCCTTTTCACAGAATAAAGAAATGACGACAATAAAATAATGCGTACTTAACACGAAAATGCTTCTCATATCATTTCCAGCTCAAACAATATTAAAAACCAAAAATCGTGGATAATTAACTACACGAAGTTGAAATCTTTACAACATTTCACATAATTCACATGTAGGCCTGATATTGGAGCATGTTTCGGTCACCGCTTTCTTCGCTACAAAAGTGGAGACAAATATAAAATTAACCAATATACTGGATAAAATATCACCTAATATTGTCATAACTGAATTGATTTCCTCCAACATTTTATTCTAATATTTTTAATTGATGAACTATCATCACGGTGATTTTTGTTAAATATATTAGTTCAGTATAGGAATTTCCTTCCTCTTTATAACAGCAAGTCATGCAATTATCGTGTTCCAGCACTGAAAATATGACCAAATCATGTTGTTATGAAATGAGAAATATGCCAACTATTATAGAGGTTTACTTATACTCAATCTAATGTAAAACGAATATATTCGTTCATTTTTAGCATGCCAATGGTCTTCTGCCCTGCCTACGGGCTATTTTTTTTATTTTAACCCGTAGGTGAACTCCATTGAAAAAATATAAGATATTACAAACTCTGTTCTCGAAGAAAAGCTAAAACAACAATACAAAACAAGAAAAAAGACAAATACCCCACCCACCTAAACAGCAAAGAAAAAAATAGAAACGCCCTTACAAAGAGAGGCTACCAGATCTCAATGAGATGCCCTTACAAAACAAAACAAGACCCTCCTTTCTTCCACCAGCAACATTTAAGAGTGAAAGAGTGAAAGAAGTGGGTTATTCCAACCGAACAAGGATGGAAGTAAATGGAATAAATGAATGGAAAAGTGAAATTTTCTAATTCCATGGGGGGTCGAAGATTTTTATTCCATGGAATAAGCCAAATTTTAGGACGAAAATACCCCCATTTATTCCACCATAAGCTGATGTGTCATTAGCAATTAATGTACTGTTTCTCTCTCTTCTTTCTTTCTATGATTTTTTTGTCAAAAAATATGAATGAAAAAATCACTAATTTTCGATAATAATTTCATAAAATCATAAATTTGAAATGTACAAATGATTGTATTCATTTTTCTCTATCTAAAGAGATATGTTTTCCTATATTTTTGAATGAAATTTTATTTTTCGTTTGTTATTGTATTTTTAATTGAACAAAATGCATAACGAATTAAATTGATCGATTACCGTAAATTGACCGATTACTCTGATTTGAGGATTCTAGCATAATCTACAGTCAATATCATAATAATTACACAAAATTATTCTTTTTGAAAATACAATAAAAAATAAACAAGGTCTGAGAGTATGGCATATTAAAGAGGGTGGCATATATCCGTATGTATTCATGATGTATCCAAAATCTTGACAATCATATGCACTTTTTTCTATTATTTTATTCACCGGAAAAGATTATTTATTTCATTTTACTTATTTGATGTCAATTGAACTTATGATTTATGACTTGTTATGTAATCACTTGATAAGTAGTATAATACTTTATTTGAAGAAAAAGTTTAGTTTGTCCCTTAATACAACAATTTGTCATATGTGCTTATTAGCCGGTTCCTATAGTAACAAGTTTTAACTAATTATCAAAGTTCAACTTTTTTTTACAAATTCCATAATAAAAATAATAAAATAAATATTCATCCAACCTACTATCAACTCCCATATATCCCAACCAAATCCATAAAGTATGATTAAATTCCACCCATAAATATTAATTAGTTGTCCCTAAACATCTTTTACTTTTGCTTTCCAAAACATATTCCAATCTCCAACATCCCAAAACATCTTTTATTTTTGCTTTCCAAAACATATTCCAATCTCCAACAATCTCTTTTATTTTTACGTGTCCTCCCTAAACATCTTTTACTTTTGCTTTCCTAAACATCTTTCTTCATCATTAAGAATGTGCATGTGAACATCAGTACCTCAATTATTTGAGCAAATTTGTGAATATAAAGTAGTTAGCTAACAACTAAACATAACTTGTTTTTCACTACCAACCTAATAATCAAACACATTCAATTCACAGAAAATAAGCTCTCCTCATGCCCTAGTTCTCCCCCTACCGTTTCTAGGCCATATCACCCCGCTCATGCACCTCTCGCACTTCCTATCAAATCATGGCTTCAAAATCACGTTCGTGAATACCGAGCAAAACCAAAACATCATTTCAGCCAATCATGAGAACATGTTCGATCAAATCCGTGCGATTTCAATTTCTGATGGGTTATCGTCGGAAGAGAACCGATTGACTTATAAGTTATTCCTTTCATTGGAGAAGAATATGCCGATGCAGTTAGAACAAGTGATACAGGAGATAAATGAAAAGGAAGAAGAGAAGATTACTATTCTCATTGCTGATTGTGGCATGGCATGGACGTTTGAGGTTGCCGGAAAGATGGGGCTTCAGGCTGTCGCATTTTGCTCTGCATCAGGCGCCCATCTTGCAGTATCGTATCTAAGCATTTCAAAATTCATGGAAGATGGGGTCATAGATGAAAACAGTATAGTAAAAAGATTATATATTTTTTTTGTTTTCTTTTGTTTGAGACTATCCACGATCAATGAAAAAAAAAGATTATATTCTAGCGAAAACTAAATAAAAAGATCCTTATATTCCAAATATTTGTTTAATTGAATTGCAAAAGGTATTGAGATATTGAGATACTAAAATCTAAAATATTGTTCTTGTTAAAATTCATCACATAAAATTCAAAATATTCTAATACTTTCATTGTCTCTAGGGCTTCGAAAGAATAAAGAAAAGTTCCGGCTAACCGCAATTGCACCATTTATGGATCAAACTCAATTTACATAAAACTATGTAGAAGATGATCGCGAAGCACAAAAAATCTTCTTTCACTTCTTCCTGAGAAACAGCAAGGCACTGTCAAAAGCTCGCTTCATCCTCTCGAACTCGTGTGAAGATCTTGAGTTACCAATTTTTAAAAGTTTCCAAAATATTCTCCCAATCGGCCCTCTTCCTATAGAACAAGATGAAAAAAAAGGCATCCAAATAGGCCATTTTGCCGAGGATACGACATGCATGACATGGCTTGATCAACAACAAACCTAGTCAGTCGTTTACATATCCTTTGGAAGCTTAGCGAAACTCGACCAGAATCAATTTCAAGAGGTTGCGCTCGGGCTAGAATTATCCCAAACACGATTCTTGTGGATCACAAGACCGGATTTAACCGATGGGGACAATGATGTTTTCATAAGGCAATTTCATGAACGTGTGAAAGAATGTGGGAAGATTGTTTCATGGTGCAATCAAATGAATGTGCTCGCTCATCCTTCGGTTGCTTGCTTCGTCTCTCATTGTGGGTGGAATTCAACATTGGAAGGGGTCAAAAATGGGTTGCGGTTTTTGTGTTGGCCTCTTTTCAGCGACCAGTTTGCGAATCAGAATTATCTTTGTGATGAATTAAACATTGGTTTGCGATTGGTTAAAAATTAGAACGACGTTGTAATAAAGGAGCATATTAGGTCGGGTTTGATTGAGTTAATCAAAAATCAAGATATGAAGGTAAAGGCACAAAAGTTGAAGGAAATTGTGAATAAGAGCATTGCTGAAGGAGGATCTTCATTTACAAACCTACATAAGTTTACTAAAGCCATGAAACAGTAATCTCAGACTCTTTTGGAATGAAAAGTGTAATTGTGCAATTTCATCTAAATAATCAAATTCGCAATTACTGTGTATAATATAACTGAATTATCAAGTTGAAAAACTTCTATTTTCTTTGAAACTCAGACTCATGATTATTGAGGTTGAGAGAGTTGCTAAATATCAATTATGCTAAATGCGTGTTAGAATATTTAGAGGAAATAGAGGAAGAAGAGAGAGTGAACAATTTATTGTATTATTGCTTGATTGTGAGATTACACATAGGCCTTATTTATAATACAAATGAGTTAATCTAAGCCATTAGTTAACTAGCCATTGAAACTATTCTAGCCACTCATTTAGTAATCTAATCCTAGCCATACATTGAGTAATCAACTCCTAATTATCTTCTTAATATTCTATCAATATATCATAATACTCTATTACCCCCCTCAAGCGAAACTGGTTCTCGAACGGTGAGCGCGTGACGAAATAGTTGAAAACATCGAGTAGACAATCCCTTCGTGAGAATATCCGCGATCTGATTCTTGGTGCTCGCAAACGGACAAGCAGTTGTTTTGAAGTTGTGAGCTCGCGAATGAAATGAAAATCGATGCTGATGTGTTTAGTGCGGGAATGAAACACCGAATTTTGAGCAAGGTAGGTACCACCAATGTTGTCGCACCATAGGACCGGGGGTTGTGTTTGTGGGATGTGAAGTTCGAAGAGAAGGGATTGGAGCCACATGATTTCTTGGGTAGCCATGGCAAGGCTGCGATACTCAGCCTCGGTACTAGATCGAGAGACCGTCCCTTGTTTCTTGGAACTCCATGAGATTAGATTTGGGCCAAGGAAGACGCAGTAACCAGTGGTGGATCGCCGATCATCTGGACAACCTACCCAATCAGTATCAGAGAAGGCCTGGAGAAAGAGAGATTGCGCGGGGCGTAGTTGAAGTCCTATAGTGATCGTTCCTTTGAGATAGCGAAGAATGCGCTTAACAGCGGTCCAATATGTGGTTGTTGGGGAGTGCATGAATTGAGAGACCTTGTTGACGGCGAACGAAATTTCGGGGCATGTGATGGTGGCATATTGAAGGGCCCCAACAACACTTCGCTAGAGAGTAGGGTTGTCCATAGGGTTTTGCGTCATCCATTTTTTCTTTTTGGAGGAGATTGAGGATGTATTGAGGTTGGGAAAGATGAATGCCCTCGGGAGAAGTTTGAGCTTCAATGCCAAGGAAGTAGAGAAGTGGGCCAAGATCTTCGAGTGAGAATTGGGAATGAAGATCATTGATTAGAGTTTGAATAATCGAGTTGTTGTTCCCAGTGATAAGAATATCGTCAACGTATACAAGAATGAAGGTGAGGTCATTATCCTTCTTGCGAATGAAGAGAGGGTCGAAAATTGAGCTTGCGAAGCCAATACTGGTGAATGTAGTTTTGAGTTTGTGAAATCATGCGCGAGGAGCTTGTTTGAGGCCGTAAAGCGCTTTGTGAAGTTGGCACACATAATGTGGAATAGTAGGGTCAGAGAAGCTTGGTGGTTGTTGCATAAAAACTGTTTCTTCGAGTTCTCCATTTTGAAAGGCATTATTTACGTCGAGTTGCCGAATAGGCCACGAATGAGAAAGGACAACGGTAATAAGAACACAAATTGTTGTGAGTTTAACAACGGGATTGAATGTTTCAGTATAGTTGATACCTTCTTCTTGGTGGTATCCTTATGCAACAAGATGAGATTTGTAGCGTTGGATAGAACCATCAGAGTTTTTCTTGATTTTAAATACCATTTACACCCGACAAGATTTTGAGTGGAGTTGGGTGGTACTAAGATCCATGTCTTATTTTGAAGAAGTGCATTAAATTCTTCTTCCATTGCAGTTCGCCATTTAGGGTATTTGTTTGCGTTTGTGAAGCAAGTACATTCAATTTCGTCAGGAAGTAGAGATGTAGAGATGAGATGTTTGGTGGAGGTGTAGGCGACAAAGCCGGTGTGTTTCTTGGCTTTGCGAGTGTTATCGCGCGTTCGAGTGACCATGGGATGTGTTGATGGTTGTGGTTCGGGAAGTGAGGATGCGGAAGAGGGTGGTGGGTTGTTGTTGGAAGATGGTGTTATGATGGGATGATTGTTTTCAAGAAGAGAGAGAGTAGTATGTTGAGATGTATGTGGAGTGGAAGATGACGGGTTTGTCGAGAGATGTTGAAAGGGAAAATGGATTTCATCAAACACAACATGTCGACTAATGTATAGTCGATTTGTGGGAAGATGAAAATATTTGTAGCCTTTGTGAGAAGAAGAGTAACCGAGGAAGACACATGGCATGGAGCGGAGTTCGAGCTTGTGTGAGTTGTATGGCCTTGTGTAGGGAAAACATCGACATCCAAGAATTCGAAAGAATGAATAATCAGGTTCTTTGTGAAAAAGATTATGGTATGGAGAGAATTTGGAGAGTTTGTGTTTGGAATGTTGTTGATTAGGTGGACAATACTATAGAAGATGTCATCCCAGAAGAGTTGCGGAATGGGAGCTAAGGCCATGGTGGAGAGGAAGAGATCCACGATGTGACAGTATTTTCGTTCAGCATGCCTGTTCTGCTCGGGGGTATGCGGACAGGAAGTAATATGTGTGATGGAGGGAAACATTCGTCGAATTGGCAGAAACTCGGTGCCGCCGTCTGTTTGGAGTGTCTTAATTGATCGAGAGAGAAGAATCTCAATCCTTTCTTTGAAGAGGGCGAAGATTTGTGTACTTGTGATTTAGAAGAGAAAAAATATATCCAAGTAAAACGCGAAAAATCATCAATAAAAATTACAAAATAATGTGAACCAGAGTTTGAAGTAACTGGAGAAGGTCCCCATATATCAGAGTGTACTAACTCTAAAGGCTCACGAGAGCGAATGTCGGAATGTTTAAAAAATAATTTATGCATTTTACCAACACAACAAGAATCACATAGTGACATTTTATTAGAGAACACACTTAATTTATTTTAGGAAATTAAATTTCTAATAACACTAGATGATGCATGGCCTAAACGTTGGTGCCAAACTTCGGCTGGTGCCTTGACACCAAAGAAGACGGAAGGTTGGTTGTGAAGTGTAGAGGGTAGTCGATACAATCCGTTTCCAGTTACTAGGTCTTTAATAAGACAAGAAGATGGATTAAATTCAATAATAACTTGATTATCTTTTGTGAATTGTGAGATGTTTATGAGATTTTTGGTTATTTGAGGGACATGTAAGACATTATTATGTTTTAAATGGCGTGTACAGGAATTAAACTTGGTTTGAAGGATCATGGTGCACGACTTCATTTCTTTGTGAAATGAAGGCCCACTCCGTGACTGTGCTTCCGGAGCGGATATGAGACTTCCTCGTGGTGTAAAACCTTGGAGACGGACAAACGATTAACCCTGCACAAGAGGGCGTCATTCTGTCTTTAGGGCAGTCGCGGCTCGATCGCACGGCTACACACCAGGCTTGTCTCATTCTTTATCATTATGTTACGATTTATCTTATTTTATTTATTTGGTTAATTTTTAGAATAGTAACCAACACACACACCGCCCGCTTAAACAGCACCTAAACAACGCTACCATACATTTATAGCTTTTTAGTTGTCTACTAATTGAGCTAATTGAAAAATAATATCGACTGTATATCAATATATCTTTATATGTGTACATTCTTTCTTTTTTATTTATCAATATATTTTTTTATAATTATGTTATACCTGTATGAATTCGGATGATGCTAGATGCCAAATGAGCTGGCGGTGCATATCAGGTCTCTTAGGTCTCTTAATATAATTGATTTTGGGACCTAGTGCAACAAATATCTATTGACTATTATTGGTAGAATACCTTATGCACTCATGCTAGGAGTCACCCACTAATGTTGATTAATTTAAACAAATATTCTCCTTTCAAACCTAACTTAACCTAACCAACCAATATGGACTGGTGCCATCGTTGAAAGGATGCATTTTAGGGGGCAAACAAACTTTTCTTTTCTTATTTAAATATTGCAAAGTGAATAAATAATCTTCACCGCTGAGATACGAACACTGATTATGAATGTTTTTTTGCGTAAATTATTTGCTGCCACTGCCTTAACACGACAGAGAAGGGGAAGCCATTAGCGCGAAGAAGAAAGAGAGGAAACGCAGCCAATTATTTCGGCCTATTATATATGTTTTTTCGGGCTTGAATGTATTTTTTATATCGGGCAATTGAAATATTTAATTGGGCCGTGAGCTTTCGGTACTAACAAAAAAAGAGAAGATGAAGAGCACTAACAAAGAAGAAATGGAACAGAGAAAACTGAAGATAATCGCAGATTTTGACTTGACAGGCTATAGAATAACAAAGAGATTTTAGAGGAAACGGCTCTAATTTTCCTATCAAATGAAAGAGGAAAGGAAAATTCATCCATTAATAATAAAAGAAAAAAGACATTTCATGAGTAGAAAAATTTATCGCTAAAATTTGCTAGCTCAAACGGTATAACACTACTTGAATTTTAGAAGAGAATCAAGTTCGAGTCAATGCAAACGTATTTAACATAAGTGATATTTAGCAAGTCTCTCAATCTCAATAATTGTGAGTTTGAGTTTCAAAAAAAATAGAAGTTTATCAACTTGATAATTCAGTTATAGTATACACGGTAATAGCGAATTTGATTATTTAGATGAAATTGCACAATTACACTTTTCATTCCAAAAGAGTCTGAGATTACTGTTTCATGGCTTTAGTAAACTTATGTAGGTTTGTAAATGAAGATCCTCCTTCAGCAATGCTCTTATTCACAATTTCCTTCAACTTTTGTGCCTTTGCCTTCATATCTTGATTTTTGATTAACTCAATCAAACTCGACCTAATATTCTCCTTTGTTACAATGCCGTTCTCATTTTTAACCAATCGCAAACCAATGTTTAATTCATCACAAATATAATTCTGATTCGCAAACTGGTCGCTGAAAAGAAGCCAACACAAAAACCGCAACCCATTTTTGACCCCTTCCAATGCTGAATTCCACCCACAATGAGAGACGAAGCAAGCAACCGAAGGATGAGCGAGCACATTCATTTGATTGCACCATGAAACAATCTTCCCACATTCTTTCGCACGTTCATGAAATTGCCTTATGAAAACATCATTGTCCCCATCGGTTAAATCCGGTCTTGTGATCCACAAGAATCGTGTTTGGGATAATTCTAGCCCGAGCGCAACCTCTTGAAATTGATTCTGGTCGAGTTTTTCTAAGCTTCCAAAGGATACGTAAACGACTGAGTAGGTTTGTTGTTGATCAAGCCATGTCATGCAAGTCGTGTCCTCGGCAAAATGGCCTATTTGGATGCCATTTTTTTCATCTTGTTCTATAGGAAGAGGGCCGATTGGGAGAATATTTGGGAAACTTTTGAAAATTGGTAACTCAAGATCTTCACACGAGTTCGAGAGGATGAACCGAGCTTTTGACAATGCCTTGTTGTTTCTCAGGAAGAAGTGAAAGAAGAGTTTTTGTACTTCGCGATCATCTTCTATATAGTTCCATGTAAATTGAGTTTGATCCATAAATGGTGCAGTTGCGGTTAGCCCGAACTTTTCTTTATTCTTTGGAAGCCCTAGAGACAATGAAAGTATAAGAATATTTTGAATTTTATGTGATGAATTTTAACAAGAACAATATGTTAGTTTTAGTATCTCAATACCTTTTGCAATTCAATTAAACAAATATTTGGAATATAAGGATCTTTTTATTTATTTTTCGCTAGAATATAATCTTTTTTTTTCATTGATCGTGGATTGTCTCAAACAAAAAAAAACAAAAAAAAGAATATAATTTTTTTTACTATATACCATTTTCATCTATGACCCCATCTTCCATGAGTTTTGAAATGCTTAGATACGATACTGAAAATGGGCGCCTGATGCAGAGCAAAATGCGACAGCCTGAAGCCCCATCTTTTCCGCAACCTCAAAAGTCCATGCCATGCCACAATCAGCAATGAGAATAGTAATCTTCTCTTCTTCCTTTTCATTTATCTCCTGTATCACTTGTTCTAACTGCATCGGCATATTCTTCTCCATTGAAAGGAATAACTTATAAGTCAATCGGTTCTCTTCCGGCAGTAACCCATCAGAAATTGAGATCGCACGAATTTGATCGAACATGTTCTCATGATTGGCTGAAATGATGTTTTGGTTTTGCTCAGTGTTCACGAACGTGATTTTGAAGCCATGATTTGATAGGAAGTGCGAGAGGTGCATGAGCGGGGTGATATGGCCGAGAAACGGTAGGGGGAGAACTAGGGCATGAGGAGAGCTCATTTTCTGTGAATTGAATGTGTTTGATTATTAGGTTGGTAGTGAAAAACAAGTTATGTTTAGTTGTTAGCTAACTACTTTATATTCACAAATTTGCTCAAATAATTGAGGTACTGATATTCACATGCACATTCTTAATGATGAAAACAGCCTCATTCATTGTTGAAGATTGGAATATCTTTTGGAAAGCAAAAATAAAAGATGTTTAGGGATGTTGGAGATTGGAATATGTTTTGGAAAGCAAAAATAAAAGATGTTTAGGGATGTTGGAGATTGGAATATGTTTTGGAAAGCAAAAATAAAAGATGTTTAGGGAGGACACGTAATCTCTCTTTGTTGTGGTTGGATCTAGATTTCAATCCAATGAATTTATTGTTATCTCTTTTAAATGATTTATTTTTTGCTAGATGATCTCATAATAACTAATTAATATTTATGGGTGGAATTTAATCATATTTGTAAAAAAATAGTTGAACTTTGATAATTAGTTAAAACTTATTACTATAAGGAACCGGCTAATAAGCACATATGACAAATTGGTGTATTAAGGGACAAACTAAACTTTTTCTTCAAATAAAGTATTATACCACTAATCAAGTGATTACATAACAAGTCATAAATCATAGGTTCAA
The DNA here is from genome assembly GCA_027726005.1 of Juncus effusus. Classification (NCBI taxonomy): domain Eukaryota; kingdom Viridiplantae; phylum Streptophyta; class Magnoliopsida; order Poales; family Juncaceae; genus Juncus; species Juncus effusus. The sequence goes on along the minus strand of CM050904.1, from coordinate 2,398,196 downwards.
TTGACATCAAATAAGTAAAATGAAATAAATAATCTTTTCCGGTGAATAAAATAATAGAAAAAAGTGCATTTGATTGTCAAGATTTTGGATACATCATGAATACATACGGATATATGCCACCCTCTTTAATATGCCATACTCTCAGACCTTGTTTATTTTTTTTATTGTATTTTCAGAAAGAATAATTTTCTGTAATTATTATGACATTGACCGTAGATTATGCTAGAATCCTCAAATCAGAGTAATCGTTCAATTTACGGTAATCGGTCAATTTAATTCGCTATGCATTTTGTGTCTCGAATAAATTCCTATAATGATGCTCGAAAATTTACCTCAAAAATGGTTTAAATTAGTTGCATGGTCTCCGTGACAATTTCCAAACTGTGCAAAAATCACTGACGAAGATCCACATCCAGCCAACATATGTATATCTGACCAACTACCAAGCTCCTAAAACCTCAACTATTCCTTAATATATATGCTGGTCGGGGCATGTACAAATTGATTCTATTCCTAAAAAAGTATTTTTTTTAATAAAAAAATTAGTAATTTTTTTATCATAAAAATGAGTAGTTTATTATATTTTTTACTTGACATTATTTGACTCATAAAATTTCGATTTATTTATTGTTGGGACTACCCCTTCAATCTGAGAAGACCCATTTTGCCTAGGGAGAGCAGAAGACCATTTTATTATTTTTATTATACAATAGCCCGTATGATTACTCGCTAGAGGGAAGGGGACAGGCAGGAATCGCTTTCGTAATTAAAGATGGCATGGGAAGAGGTATCTGGTACAGCATGCAATAAGTACCAATCTCTAATGTATTACGAGGGGAGTTCTATGCGATTAGAGAAGCAATAAAATTTATCGCCAACAATCATCCTACTCGCGCTGCAATTTTCTTCACTGACAACGCTGAAGTAGCTTCTTTTCTCTCCTCTACTTCAACTCTATCTGGCGATCTCAATCTTTCTCACTGGCTGGCGATTCAAAATGCACAAGATTGCTTAATTTCGAAAAGAAGGTTCAAAGACCCAACTTTCAAATTCATTAGAAGAGAGCAAAATTCAGAGGCAGATCAAATGGCTAACCTCGCAAGGATCCTTCAAATCAATTACCAAGGAAATTCTCTGCCTTTTTTTTCTATTTTTTTTGTTCTTCTCTCTTTGCCCTTTGGGTCTTGTTTTGTTTTGTAAGGGCATCTCATTGAGATCTAGTAGCCTCTCTTTGTCTTGAGGGCTTTTCTATTTTTTTTCTTTGCTGTTGTGGGTGGGGTATTTGTCTTTTTTCTTGTTTTGTATTGTTGTTTTAGCTTTTCCTTGAGAACAGAGTTTGAAATAGGTAGAATTCACTGTTCATATATAAAAAAAAAATTCCAGAAAATACAAAACGGATTGGAAATTTCAGGGTATGACATTTTCGCACTTCTGAAGTGCGGGTGGGTTGAAAACCGCACTTCAGAAATGCGATTTCCATTTTAAAATCAGGCCCCGTTAAATACCCCAATTTTTGTCCAACAGCACTTCTCAAGTACGGTTTGGAATTAACTTTTTTTTTTCCTTTTTGTCCAACCGCACTTATCAAGTGCGGTTTGGAAAAAAAAAAATTATTTTATTATTTTTTCCGTTTTTTGTTCATCCGCACTTCTCAAGTGCGGATTGAAATTTTTTTTTTTTTCCGTTTTGCTCAAACCGCACTTCAAAAGTGCGGTTTGAGTATTAATTTTTTTTTTTACCCGCACTTTATAAGTGCGGATTATAATTTTTTTTTTTTTGCGTTTCTTTTCGCACGCGCAGTCCAATCAAATTCAATTCTGTCGCATAATCTAACTGTTTCCACCTACCAATTCAGTAGCTATAAATATAACATTTGCTTCGTTCATTTTCATTCATCTCCTACCACTAATATCAGCTTAAATACGACCTTCATTTATTTTCATTCACATACTACTCTCATCTCTCTCTCACTTCAAATAAATCACGTTTTGTTCTCTCGTTTTCAATCTACAATCAAAGAACAGCTATTATTTAATTTTTAAGGTATTAATTTACTTTTTCCTAATTTTTTCTTGAATAAATTATATTTATGCATATTTTTCATCTTTTTCTAGTTCGGACGTAAAATTGTGGAGTTAAAAATCTTTAAATTTCTTGGATCTACAAACTTTCTAAGGTTTATTATGGAAGGCGGTTATATAAAATTGGTAATTTATTGGAACGGTACTGTTAATTATACTGGATCAGTTCCACGCTATGAAGGAGGCAGTAGAAAAATGATTTACATGTCTGTGATAAGCAATTATAATAATCTTAAAAATTTAATATACGAGACCATAGAAATTAATTGAGAAATTTATGATTTAGAAATTAAGTGTAATTGGCCTTTAGGTGGGAGGATAACGGATCTTATAGATATTAATGATGACAACAGTGTTTCAATGATGGTTATGTCCCTCGAAAATAGGACAAATCAATTATTTGTGAAAATTATACTGTATAATAACCCGAATACTATGCAATATCAATGGAGTCAAAATATTCACGTTGCACCAAATTATAGCCAAAATTATGGGGCACCTAATTATGATGGATACTATAGTTGTTACGGTACTAGTGGCCAACCAAGTGTAGTAGGCCCTTCCCAATCGTTTGATAATTTTTTACGGTATTAGTGGCCAACCAAATATAGTAGGCTCTTCCCAACCGTTTGATGGACTGTCTCAAACCCCTAATTTTGAAGAAGAAGAAGAAGAAGAAGAAGAAGAAGAAGAAGGAGGAGGAGGAGGAGGAGGAGGAGGAAGACGGAGAAGACGGAGAAGAAGAAGAAGAAGAAGAAAGAAGAAGAAGAAGAAGAAGATAGTATAGATATTGAAAATTTACCTGATGTGTTTAATGATGATGAATGGGTACGTAATATGGTATGTGAACAATATGGGGATGAAGAGAATTATAACCAGGACCAACTCGGAGAAGAAAGGTCGTGGGTGGATATGATATATCCTTCCAAAGAAGAATTGAAGAATGCGGTGAAAGATTGGTCTGTTGACCACTTTGTGGAGTTTAATGTGACGAGAAGCGCGAAGGCACAGTGGGAAGCAGAGTGCAAAGACTCGGAATGTCAATGGAGAGTACGTGCGATTAATCCAAAAGGAAAAGAATATTGGAAAATTACATGATATAATGGTCGTCACACATGTAACAGTACCACATGTTCAAATGGTAATAAATTACTCACGGCCAAATATATATGTTCACTGATAATCCCTTCATTAAGACATAACATAACTTTATCTCCACGGGACATCATGGACATTATATTTAGGAAGTATAAGAATGTAATTTCGTACAAAAGAGCATGTCGGGCTAGGAGCCACGCAATTAGTGTTATTTATGGGACGTGGGAAGGGTCGTATAAAGACTTGCCTAGATACATGGAAATGATTTCTCTCGTAGATCGTAATGCCCAAGTAGATTTTGAATTCGAGGGTCATCCAAGGGGGCGAATATTTGAACGTATGTTCTGGACACTTGGTCCATCAATTAATGGATTTACGTATTGTCGGCCAGTTGTGAGTATAGACGGTACAAGTATGTATGGTAAATATAAAGGTTGTCTACTTATCGCGACTGGGGTCGATGCAAATACAGGGATCTTTCCACTTGCTTTTGCAATTGTGGAACAAGAGAATGCATCATCCTGGACATGGTTTCTTCGTCGGGTCAAACATTATGTTACGAAAACTGTATCTGTTTGCATTTTAATAGATCGTTGGACCGGGCATAAAAATGTATTTGCCGATATTTTTCCTAGCCAAGAGGGGCACGTCTATAGATATTGTATACGTCACGTTCAACAAAATATTGTTAGAAAATATGGTAATAAGGCGGTTTGAAGTGCGGTTTGAGTAAAACGGAAAAAAAAAAAATTTCAATCCGCACTTGAGAAGTGCGGATGAACAAAAAACGGAAAAAAAAATAAAATAATATTTTTTTTTCCAAACCGCACTTGATAAGTGCGGTTGATCAAAAAATTAATTCCAAATAGCATTTGAGAAGTGCGGTTGGACAAAAATTGGGATATTTAACGGGGCCCGATTTTAAAATGAAAATTGCACTTCTGAAGTGCGGTTTTCAACCCACCCGCATTTCAGAAGTGCGAAAATGTCATACCCTGAAATTTCCAATCCGTTTTGTATTTTCCGGGAATTTTTTTTTTCTTGTATGAACAGTGGATTCTACCTTTGTAATATCTTATATTTTTTCAATGGAGTTCACCTACGGGTTAAAAAAAAAAAAAAATAGCCCGCAGGCAGGGCAGAAGACCATTGGCATGCTAAAAATGAACGAATATATTCGTTTTACATTAGATTGAGTATAAGTAAACCTCTATAATAGTTGGCATATTTCTCATTTCATAACAACATGATTTGGTCATATTTTCAGTGCTGGAACACAAAAATTGCATGACTTGCTGTTATAAAGAGGAAGGAAATTCCTATACTGAACTAATATAATTAACAAAAATCACCACGATAATAGTTCATCAATTAAAAATATTAGAATAAAATGTTGGAGGAAATCAATTCAGTTATGACAATATTAGGTGATATATTACCCAGTATATTGGTTAATTTTATATTCTCCACTTTTGTAGCGAAGAAAGCGGTGACCGAAACATGCTCCCATATCAAGCCTATATGTGAATTAAGTGAAATGTTGTAAAGATTTCAACTTCGTGTAGTTAATTATCCATGATTTTTGGTTTTTAATATTGTTTGAAATGGAAATGATATGAGAAGCATTTTCGTGTTAAGTTCGCATTATTTTATTGTCGTCATCTCTTTATTCTGTGAAGAGGAATTGAGAAACATTATTTATGTGAAGACAAATCAATTTTGTTGTGAGAATATTATTTGTTTGATTACTTATTGTTCAACAATTAATTTGTTAATATTCATTTAGTAGTTATTAGTTAACAAACTGTTTTACGTGTTGTCCTATTGTTCATGATTATTAATGTGTTAAAAAAACTACTTATTTCTTAGAATGACAAAATTAATTAGTATGTAACGAATTTGTCAACAGGTGTTAACACAACTTTTCTGAATTTCATTTCGAATGCATTATACATAAGAGATGTGTAAAAGATATTTATGTAAAATGTATTACACATATAATTAGACTTTTAAAATATGTTGGAATAAATTATTTTAGAAAAATTATCATAACGAAAAAATCTCTTAATTCAGTTTCTGTTCCCCACCAAAAAATGCTTCACAACATAGCCAACAATCAACATGCTAATTTGTTTATATAGGTACATTTCATTACGAATAACTTTGAAAAAAAAATACTAGAGTGGCTTTGTTCCAAAATAGTGATTTGATTGGCATAATTATTCAGAGATCACGTTCCATGTTTGCATCCTTTTAATCGTACTTTAATTCTGAAAGAAAATTTTAAACCTTCAAGGTATTGTCTGAAATAGCAAGTCAGACAACATTTTGAAGGTCACAGTGCTAAGAAGGGAAGAAACAGAAAGGCAGTGCCAGAAAAATGAATTATCCCCTTTATTTTATCTTTATTTAGTTTTCCCTTTCAATTTTCTTTTGGCCTTGTAATTAATTCGTTGTAATCCATAAACTTTGTACTTGAAGTTTTTATAATTTAAATCTGAGTGAGACATTTCGATTCTCCTGAATCTTCAAAAAAATTTATATTAATCATATTGGTTATTTCATGTAAGGGATCTCAAACTATGTAAATTACAAATTTAGTGTATAATATACAAGATTTAATTATAAAATTAATTTCTGTACAATTAAAATTTACTACTTATTTTTAGTTATATAACCAATTCGTTGTGTTATGAACTAACCCAAACTTATGATCGTGATACCACAAATTTAGAACGATGATGAAAGAAAGAAATTAAGATTACCCTTAAAATCCATTGAATCAACCGATTAATTTTGACAAATTTGAAATATCAAAAATACTCCAAACAAATGAAATAATTCCTCAAGAGCATCGCCCACTACATAAACAGATATTTTTCTTTTGCTGATGCTAACAGCAACCCATGTTACGTGTTTAATGCCAAAGTCAACAGTCAGCATGGCTGCTAGTAGACAGTACTAAATTATTAATTTGAAGATATAATTTGAACCAAAAATCGTCATCTGTCAGCACTGACTTTGTTGCGTAATTAATTCAATATAACAAATTAAGGGTTTTCTTCTTGCAATTCAAACCAAATTGAAGAGAACAAAATAATTAAAAATGGCTAAGAAACCTCATGCTTTGATCCTGCCATACCCAGCACAAGGCCACGTCATCCCCATGATGCATCTTGCTCACTCTCTCTCCAACCATGGCTTCCAAATCACCTTCATCAACACCGAGTCCAACCACAACCGGATTCAATCCTCCTCAACCCGATCCGACAACCAATTCAACATGATTTCAGTTCCAGATGGGCTGGCGAGCGTAAAAGACAGAAATGACCTTGGAGAGTTGACTGAGGCCTTGCAGAAGGGCATGGCGATAGGGGTGGAAGAGGTAATAAGGAAGAGTGAGGGAGGGATTGATTGTCTGGTGGTGGATCAAGGGATGGGATGGACGGTTGAGATTGCACGAAAGATGGATCTGAAGGTCGGGATTTTCTGGCCTGCATCAGGATCCGTGATGGCGACGATTCTCAGTATTCCAAAGCTCATTGAAGATGGTGTTATAGACACAGATGGTAAGTATAAAATATTACATTCTAGTAATTAATGGGATTTTTGTATATCTGAGTATTATAAGTTATAATCATTGTAATTTGATTTGTACTTTTTATTTTTTTCGCCCACAGGGAAACTTAAGAATCAAGAGAGTTTTCAGATCAGCTCAAATGCACCTGTCATGGATGCAACTCATCTGGCATGGAACTATATTGGTGACTCCAAAACTCAGAAAATTATGTTCCATTACATGAAAAACAACGCCGAAAAAACAAGCGGAGCCGATTTCATACTCTGCAATTCATCGCGAGATTTTGAACCTGCAATTTATTCAAATTTTCCAAATCTTCTCCCAATCGGACCGCTTCCAATAGATAAAATTGATGAACCGAGTTTAAATGGCCACTTTTGGCCCGAAGATAAAGATTATATTTCTTGGCTCGATAAACAGGAGAGTAATTCAGTTATTTACATAGCGTTTGGAAGCATTTCGACCCTAAACCCAAATCAATTTCAAGAACTCGCGCTAGGATTGGAAATGACTCGCATGCCGTTCTTATGGGTTACTAGACCCGGTTTAACCGACACAAATAGTGACAATTTTTTTATGCAATTTAAAGAACGAGTTAAAGGGAGAGGAATAATTGTAGATTGGTGCAATCAAGAAAAGGTTTTGGCTCATCATTCTATTGCGTGCTTTGTTTCTCATTGCGGTTGGAACTCGACAATGGAGGGTGTTAAAAATGGGGTTCATTTTCTTTGTTGGCCTTATTTTGGAGACCAATTTGTGAATCAAGGGTATATTTGTGATTTATGGAAAGTTGGCTTAAGATTAATTGAAAATGATAATGGAATTGTAACTAAAGAGCGTGTTAATTTGAAGTTAAAACAGTTAATTTCAGATGACAGAATGAAAATGAGAGCAGAAGAGATGAAGAAAATGGTGAGAAAGTGCGCTACTGAAGGAGGGTCCTCCTTTGAGAATTTAAATAGGTTTATTGAATCCATGAAAAAGGAAAAGAAAGCTTAACTGTTAAGCATTAAAACCAACAATTTCATTGGTAAAGTACCATTATGTATATTGTAAGTTAAGAAATATTGTGACATTTTTTTCCCCAAAAGAACAAGTAAATAGTAATCTTTTTATGTTTTATAGGGTCATGATATTTTTTCACATTTTCTTGGGCATATGTGATATTTACATTTGTAGTGATGCATACCAAAATCATGCCCAACAAAGCAACTCAATCATAGAACAGCAATAACATTTTAACTGAAAGTTATTTTAGTTGATTCAAATCAGGAGCATGACCCAATTTAGACAATTTACTTAAATCTTTAGACGAATAACCATGCATGTTCGATTCTTCATCATCAGAAAATGCGTCATCTTCCTCTCCAAACTGATACAACTTCACAAATTAACCCCAACTCCTTATTTTTCACCTCCTTTTGAATCTTCCAACCTTTTATTTTCTAAGAATTTATTGATAATTTATGGTAACATGTGTGTGTTTATTAAAATCTAATCATATAATTGGTTGTGTTCCATCTCCGATTTAGTGAGAACCGTTGTGAATTTATTTCTTAATCCGATGGTTTTAATGAATTATATTAATACAAATAAAATATGATGAGTTTACTCATTAAAATATAAATAATTTTTATTTTCTTCTTAAAAAAAAAATTCTTAATGAAATATTTTATATCTCATGTTAAAATCGCCAAATATAAATTTGTTGAAAATTTCTCATTATTTTGAATTCCTTATTGTTGAAAATTTCTCATTTTTTCTGAAATATGTGAATATAGGTTATATAAGAAAACATTTAAAAAATAATACATCCATTAACTCTTATCTTATTTTCACCTCTATTTGAGCACTCTAAAGAGGCATATCATCAATTTTCACTCGTCTGTTGGATCGAGAAATTTCTCATATCTTAGCTTTTAATTTAAAGCATTACCAGAATATCACATGATCTTTTAGATTAATTTTTCGTGTTATATCTTCCAATTACGTGAGAACTATCATATGAAAAAAACAGAGTACTGAGAACTATATTATTAGTACGGGTTTAAAAAATATGTGATCAATTTATAAATAATCCATATCATTTTAACAACTAAAAAAATAAGAAACATTGTGATGATAATTATTTGAAGAAAATTAGTCATATTATATTTTCCTATGTATTGTATACATATTTTTTCCATATATATAATATCATATTTCCTTTTTAAACATCACGTTAAATATAATTATTATTTTTTTTATCTTTTTTGTCTTTTATAATTAAATCATTAGTAGTTTCAGCTAAAATTTATGAAATAAATTATCTTGTATTTTTATTTTTTTTGATCTTCTTCATCTAAGCCTGATAATAATTGATTTTTTTTTCTAATATAATTTGTCAAGAGATAACGGTATAAGAAAGCCAAAGAGAATAAAAAAAAGTGATAACCTTTTAATCTTAGAAATATTAATGCAAACATAAATTGGCTAAATTTATATTTATACATTATAGATTGAAATAAATAACAAAATTGAAATTTTCGCAGCGAAGCGCGAGTATTATCCTAATAAATTATGAAAGAGCGCTTACAATTCCATGGATGTATATTCCATCGATATCTACATTTACTCACAACAAAAAAGAACAAGAACAAAACAAAACAAAATTTAGCCAACTATATAATGATAGCATATGATTCTATCTAATAAACGTGATCATAGTAACATGTATTTTTATGCAAAACAAATGACAATGTATTCCAATTCATTCCTACGTAAACACGTGTTTCAACTAGGTGGGACTCGCTCCGCTTCGAAATGTACTAAAGATAATGTGTAATTAAAAATAATAATTTAATTAAATTATACCCAAAAAAATAAGTTTAATAAAATAAATGGGTTCAGATATGGAGTGCCAGCATTTTAGAGCGCCCAGCAGTGCCCGATTACAAAATATATGATGAAATTACAAAAAAGTATTTTTATAAACACAAAATGTATAGTGAAATGACAAAAATGTATATTTTCAAAAAGGTATATTGTAAACATAAAAGGTATATTCAAGTGCAAATATATATGTGTACTGTTAAAACTGTATGGTGACCGCTTCTGGGCACTTCAAAAACTGGTCACTCTGAATAATTTCTCAAAATAATAATAGTTAGGCCAAGAGATCGAAAAACTAATTTTCCATATATAGAGTTACAAACGTTAATTTGAATCATATATTATAGACTGCTTAAGTAGGGAAATATTTGAAGAACAAAAAGATATGAAGTTGAAGAAATGATAATGAAATTAAATCCAAGCAAAAATAGAAGAAGATGAAAAGTTGACTCATTCTTCACTCTGTCTCTATTAAATTAAATCTAGGAAAATCTATTAAATCCTATGCGACCCACTTAGTCATGACTCACACTATTGGCTGTTAAAAAAGATCATTCGTAGTAAGTGAAATAACAGTAATGTTTCTTATTTTTAATAAGAATAATATTAGATGATATCTAGCATAATAAAATTAAAATCTAAGGTGCCTTTGGCATCGGTTTTATTTACTGTTTGTTTTTTTCCTTAAAAATAATAGAAACGTGTTTGGCATGTTAGGGGTGGTTTCCCTTTTTTTCTGTCCAATTAGCCAAAGTTAATCGGAATTGTTGAAACAAACAAGTATACGTTTGTAACTTACGAATTTTATTTCTTCTCATCCGTGGGCCCATGAGCCAGCGAAATATTAATATTTTTCCTCTTAACAAATTAATCTCTCTAAATATGTGATGTGCCACCGCTCTTTAGTGCCAAGGACAAGAAATACATATTCCATATTTGCCTTCTATTAATTTTGTTACAAATTTTCATATTATTATAATCATTATTTTTTATAATCTTTCATTTTTATTAACATGACCCCACGTGCACTGGGTGTAACAAATATTCATGTATATTATTATGATTACTTTGTATAATATTGTTTTAATTAGCATGAGGTGTAGTGGTGTTCATATAATCTCATGTTATATAGCATGCATCATGTTAATTTTTCATATGAAATTGACTATATTTTTATTATCTTATTATATTTTGTTAGGGTAATAGGGAGAATACTGATGTAGAGAAAGAGAACTCATGAGAGAAATAACTAGAGAAAAAGAGAGAAAACGTATAATCAATTGAGAGACTACATTATAAGAATTGGGATACAAGTACAATAGGTTTAGACCTCTTTGTATAGTAAAGTCTTGACTAATTACCAAAATATAAACTGCATAAATTAAAGATACAATATGAAAATAATCCTAAACTAACGATACAAAGATGAAAATAAGCCACCTCCTTCCATCTTCCAAATATTTCCTAAATATTTATTTCCTTCTGACCGGGAACTGCAAACTCCACCTCCTTCCTGACCGTCACAATCTTCTTAATAGCCAGATGAGACACTTGCTTCCTTGTCCGTAATATAACCAACTCAAAAATCACATCTCTCAAAATCAGGAGTTCCATAACTGAACACCGCAAACGATACACCTTCACACCTGAAGCATATCCAAGAATAATACATTTCTTCTCCCCATACTCGAGTTTTCATTTAATGACTTGTGCATAAACGGGATATCCAAATACCTGCAATGTCGAGTAATTCACCTGTTTACCCGACCAAACATTTGTTGGTGTCTTGCACTAAATTGTTGTATTTGTAGAACAGTTGACCAGCCACCAAGTAGTATTAGTGGCTTCTACCCAGAACTTCTCGCCTGAACCCGCCCCAAAAACATGCACCATGCCTTTTCGAGTAGTTTCCGATCAGCCACGCCATTATGTTGTCAAGAGCGAACAATCATGTAATGCTGAACAATCCTTATAAAAGGATCACAAATTTGTCCCCACAAGTCCAAATAGTTATCGTCCAAAATTTTCTTTGTGCGATGAACGGCTGTACTAAAGCTGAGTCTCCTCCGTTTGCCACAAACATAATCTTCACAAAACTCATGCTTTCCGATATTCTAGCCACACAGTAGATCCCTCGTGCTAAAAACTGTCACCCTGCATCCAATCGTAAACCCTGACCTTCTAACTGAGATAGAGAAGGTGACGACGAACGAGCCTAAAACTGCGCCAACTTCCCGAAATAACATTTCGGTACTCTGGACTTCCAGAATATAGCACACATGTATTCTGGCCACACAGTAGATCTCTCGTGCTCAAAATTATCACCCCGCATCCAATCATAAACTCTGAACTTCTAACTGAGTCAGAGAAGACAACGACAAACGAGCCTAAAACTGCGCCAACTTCCCGAAATAACTTTTCGGTACTCTGGACTTCCAGAATATATAATGCACCAGTCATTCTACCCTTCATCAATGTAAGAGCCTATCTAGATACCTTGAGAACTCCACCTTCACATCGGAACTTGCAACCGATATCTCCGAAAATGCCTAATGAGATCAAATGGACAACCCGATCCTCCATCTTGATCAAATGGACAACCTCGTCCTGTTTCTTGATCAAATGGACAATCCCATCCTGCATCTTCATCTCAAACGTGCCAACGCCGGCAACGCAACATAGATGATCGTCTCCCAAAAGAACATCTCCACTAGACGTCTCATATATGGTGAACCACTCTCGATTCGGAATTATGTGATATGAATTACCCGAACCCATCCAATTCTTCTCAAATCTCTCCTTCTCATTCGCCACAAAAAGTACCTCAACTTTACCGGATTTAGTCTCATAAGCTTCTTCCGATAGAACACCGCTATCCGCCTCCTGCTTCTCTTTGGGCTTGTAACAGTCGGCCTTAATGTATCCCATTTTCTTGCAATAGTTGCTCATCAGGTTCTTGTACTTGAATTGCGAATGAGTCTTCTCTAAACTTGAATTTATCTTCTTACGTCTCCACCCCTCTCCAAACAACTCAACTTCTTGATGACTACTCTCGGTTATGGACAAGTCATAGTCAATGCCAGACTTGACTAATAAGTTACTCTTGACATCATTAATGGTAAGTGATTCCCTTCCTGTCATCTTCAAAAAGTGGAATCGTTGCTTCAAACATAACCAGTTGATAACCGATTTCTATATATAGATGTCTTCTAACTTCTTCCACGCGCCGAAGGCTGTAGTATCTTGAAGAGTTAATTTGCTCGAATATAACTAAATTATCAAGAGGGTTCTATCTTCCATCGTCTCCTCAACTTCGCCCTTCATCACCTTGGGTCGCCCAAAAATGACGGCCTTCACACGTGGATTCGATAATATGTCCTTCACCTGCACTTGCCATCTCGTTGTGTTATTATATTTCTCAATATTGAATTTGGTCGACATAACCGTACTTGAATTCATGATAATACAAGGCGGTATACTTGACTTAAGGAAGCACAAAGATTGCCGTAACATAGCTTTGATACCAATTTGTTAGAGTAATGGGGAGAATACTGATGTAGAAAAAAAGAACTCATGAGAGAAATAACTAGAGAAGAAGAGAGAAAATGTATAATCAATTGAGAGAATACATTATAAGAATTGGGATACAATTACAATAGGTTTATGCCTCTTTATATAGTAGAGTCTTGACTAATTACCAAAATATAAACTGCCTAAATTAAAGATACAATATAAAAATAATCCTAAACTAACGATAGAAAAATGAAAATAAGCCACCACCTTCCATTCTCCAAATATTTCCTAAATATTTATTTCCTTCTCCTAATTCTTCCTAAATAGCATTACAAAAAAAAAAAAAACAAATTATGGTGAGATATCGAGGCATACAGAACATATTTAGTAGATGAAAAAATTAGTACACAATATGCAAATCAATGAGAGGTGGTCGAAGTATGAATATTTAGGAAATAGTTTGAACGTATTTGAGAAATTAGTACTCATTTTTTTTTAATTTCTTCAGTATCCAATAGGCTGTAGAATGGTGTTGCAACACCTTCTTCCATGTTGTTACAGTCACAAAACACGGACAAAATAAAATCATGGCTACCATATCTGATGAAGGACAATGAATTACAAATAAGGCCAGTATTAGAAAGGAGTTTGTAGACGTTTAAAGGGTTATGTACGGCGGTCCAGACATTCTGTGTTAAGGAGCATATTCCGGGTCAGATTTCGCATTTATTGTTTACGATACTCGATAAAAGTCACCATAAATTATCTGCCATCCCTACAAACCAAGAGATAAAAGAAATTGGGCAGTCGATCGACATGTGATGAAATATGATACCAAAATCAGATACAAAAAACATTTAAAATTAAGAACACCACTGCCATCACCCGAATCATTGCTGAAATCAGCGTGATTGCAAAATTGAATTAGATCGCTTCCTATTGAAGATGATTTAATAAAATACCTCATAGATTAACCATTTGAGAAACTGCAGTAACCAATAAGAAAATATAAATATGTTCAAATTTTATTTTAGAATGGCTAGAAATTTGAGTCCAAGCAATCTAGAACTTTGAACCAAAGCTCCCAAATCCAAACGTACACAAAATTCGAATAAATTACCACAGTTAACACCGAAATTCGAACCAATTGTTCAATCCATGGCTAGAAAACGAGAAAAAGAGGACTGCAAAATAACTCACTTTTGAGAGAGAAAGCATTGATTAGATTAATAGCGTGTTTTCTCCCTTCAGAAGCGTTCAAAATCCATTTCTGGCTGCGAAGAGATACGAACACTGATTATGAATGTTTTTTTTGCGTAAATTATTTGCTGCCACTGCCTTGACATCGGCCTATTATATATGTTTTTCTTGGGCTTGAATGCATTTTTTTTATCCGGCAATTGAAATGTTTAATTGGGCCGTGAGCTTTCGGTACTAACAAAAAAAGAGCAAATTAAGAGTACTAACAAAGAAGAAATAGAACAAGGAAAATTGAAGATAATCACAGATTTTAACTTGACAGGCTATAGAATAACAAAGAGATTTAGAGGAAACGGCTCTAATTTTCCTATCAAATGAAAGAGGAAAGGAAAATTCATCCATTAATAATGAAAGAAAAAACACATTTCATGAGTAGAGAAATTTATCGCTAAAATTTGCTAGCTCAAACGGTACGACACTACTTGAACTTTAGAAGAAAACCAAGTTCAAGTCAATGCAAACGCATTTAGCATAATTGATATTTAGCAAGTCTCTCAACCTCAATAATCGTGAGTTTGAGTTTCAAAAAAAATAGAAGTTTATTAACTTGATAATTCAGTTATAGTATACACGGTAATAGCGAATTTGGTTATTTAGATGAAATTGCACAATTACACTTTTCATTCCAAAAGAGCCTGAGATTACTGTTTCATGGCTTTAGTAAACTTATGTAGGTTTGTAAATGAAGATCCTCCTTCAGCAATGCTCTTATTCACAATTTCCTTCAACTTTTGTGCCTTTGCCTTCATATCTTGATTTTTGATTAACTCAATCAAACTCGACCTAATATTCTCCTTTGTTACAATGCCGTTCTCATTTTTAACCAATCGCAAACCAATGTTTAATTCATCACAAATATAATTCTGATTCGCAAACTGGTCGCTGAAAAGAGGCCAACACAAAAACCGCAACCCATTTTTGACCCCTTCCAATGTTGAATTCCAACCACAATGAGAGACGAAGCAAGCAACCGAAGGATGAGCGAGCACATTCATTTGATTGCACCATGAAACAATCTTCCCACGTTCTTTCACACGTTCATGAAATTGCCTTATGAAAACATCATTGTCCCCATCGGTTAAATCCGGTCTTGTGATCCACAAGAATCGTGTTTGGGATAATTCTAGCCCGAGCGCAACCTCCTGAAATTGATTCTGGTCGAGTTTTGCTAAGCTTCCAAAGGATACGTAAACGACTGAGTAGGTTTGTTGTTGATCAAGCCATGTCATGCAAGTCGTGTCCTCGGCAAAATGGCCTATTTGGATGCCATTTTTTTCATCTTGTTCTATAGGAAGAGGGCCGATTGGGAGAATATTTGGGAAACTTTTGAAAATTGGTAACTCAAGATCTTCACTGTAAACATATCAAGAAATCTACAAAGTTTTAGGGCCTGTTCGGACGCACGGGTTTGAGGTGAGGATTGGATAGAAAACCAGGTTTTGGGTAGGATCCATTTCCTGCTGTTCGGTGCTAAAAAATAAACTCACGGAAATGATGTAAATCCGAGCAAAACGTGCCAAGCCGAGCAAATTTCTCAGGTTTTAAAAAACGGACCTCAGACTTGATTTTTGCATAGGGTATGAGAGAAAGAAATAAAATAATACGAAAGGGTCCCACACATAATTTTTTTTTTTTATTAAATCACATAAATTTTTTACTGCTGCGAAGAATACTTTCTTTCTTCTTCTTCTATGGGCTCTTCTTCTCCATGGCCAATTAATATTATTGGAGTGGGTAATTAAAGTCAAATTACTAATTGCTGTTATGAAATGTAATATACTGAAATGTTCACCAATTATTTGTTGTTTCCAATTTTGTTCTTAATTGGTAGTTGATTGGATGTTAATTATTTGTTTTTTTCAATTTTGTTCTTAATTGGTAGTTAATTGAATGTTAAATGGGAATGAGCGCGTGATGATGATATGGGCAGAAAATGATTTGATGCGACCAGGAAATAATTCAATAAAATGATATTTTTACTCTCTATTTGTATATATCAATCAGTTAATCTAAATAGGAAATGAAGATATGATTAATAAACTTACTAATTAATGTATGAATCTCGTAATTTATTGAAGGAATATTTTTTGCTTATTTCCTTTTTTTCTTGTGCCTTCAGTGATTCAATCTTATTGCTTTGTATCAGAAATCACTTATCAGTATTCAAATCTAAAATTTGCAAAAGTGTCATCTCTTATAATTTTGATAATTATAAAATAGTATTTACTTACATAATTGTTATTAAAAATATATATACTTGTTTATGTATATCACTCAAATTTTGTCAAAATAATTCTACATAAAATCAAACAAAACCTTCACGTGATTAAAGAAAAGAAAAAAAAAGTTGCCTTTTATACTCATTTACAGATTTGAGAGAGAAAAATTAAGTGCTAGATTCTTGCTTTTTTAATTGAATTGATTGGCATGCATACAAAAAGTAAATATGTAATTTTATTGTAAAATTTCCTACTCCTATCAAATCAGTTCCTGTCCATAACATTTACCATTATGATATAATTTTGAAATGAGATGACAATAAGAAGTGCATAAAATATGGACAGTATATAATTGGAAGGAGAAATATATAATAGAAGTATATTATTTTTTACTGAATTGGTATTATTTAGCATTTACATTTAAAAAAATTATGATATAATTTATTGTCTATATTATTTTATGATTTATCAAATTGATAAGAAATTCTTATAATATTAAATTAAACAAGGTGGGCTCTCTCTCTGCTTCGGAATGTAATGAAGATGATATGTAATTAATAATAATTTAATTAAATTATATCCAAAAAATAAGTTTAATAAAATAATAATAGTGGGGCCAAGAGATAAAAAACCTAATTTTTCACATATAGAGTTACACATGTTAATTTTAATCATAGATTATAGACTGCTTAAGTAGGAAAAAAATTTAAGAACAAAGAGATATGAAATTGAAGAAATAATAATGAAATTAAATCCAGGCGAAAATAGAAGAAGATGAAAAGTTAATTCATTCTTCTCTCCGTCTCTATTAAATTGAATCCAGGAAAATCTATTAAATCCTGTGGGACCCACTTAGCCATGACTATCACTATTGGCCGTTAAAAAAGATCATTCGTAGTAATTGAAATAATAGTAATGCCATTTATTTTTAATAAGTACAATACTGGATGACACCTAGCCATTAATAAGATTTAAAACATTTGCCATTAATAAGATTTAAAACTAAGATTTTTTTTTAAAAAGAAAACATAAAATATCGTGTGACCCATAAGCCACGCCTTGCCTGTTGACTCACTATTGACAATTAAAAGACTCTCAATATTGATTAAAATTACAACTATGCCACTCACTTTTAATAGTTATAATATTGGATAATATCTATGGTAATAAATTTAAAGTTAAGATTTTTATTAAAAAGTAAAGAGAAAAATCTGAAAAAATCCATAATTATATGGCTATTTTGTGCAAAGAGTATATTGGCCTGAAATAACTCGCTTCATAATATGAATATCAGACATTTAAGGGATGCGTGTCATCCATTCATCTATCCTCCATATATCCAACTTTAAAAAAAGCTAGGTGGACCCTCACGCTGCTTCGGGACTAACCAAGATCAACGTAAATATTTTACGATTTTCTAAAATGTAAATAAAATTATATCTAGTGTCAAAAAATGATTAATGTTTATATATGATATTTCCATAAATTATATATTGTATATTCCTTTATAAGTGATAATTATGGTATTTTTAAATTTCCATTTTATGAGGTTATATTTGATAATTTTGGAATTTTGCAAGGATATTCATGGAATTTGAATTATGAATGATATTTTATGTTTCATAAATGTTTGGATTGATGAATAAAAAAAATACAAATAATGCTTCCATTTTGTACGGGTCGCTAAGGGTTGGATCTAATATATACAAAAAATTTCAGAGATGTACATGAAATATCTTGTAAAAACGTTTCTCCATTAGTACATATCATATTGTCCATTTTAGAATGGCGTATGCAGTATTTTGATATTTGGTAAGGGTATAACAAAAAGAGAAATAGGAAATCATGGCGGGGTACTGTAGTGACCCTGTAATGACGGATTAAAATTATATACTGTTTTCTCACGTTTCTATATACGCTATATACTATTTTTATTTTTTAAAATATATACTGTTTACAGAATGAATTTTTATATACTGTTTGTTTTCAGTTTATATGTTTCTATATATTGTTTTCATTTTTTTTTTAATATATATTATTTTACCGAATAATTTTTATATACTGTTTGTTTTCAGTTCATATGTTTATTTTCAATTTTTATATACCATCGCTACAACTTTGCTATCAGCTCTCCAACAAAAATTTGAGTGTCAAGCTGCGTATATTAAACTCCTCTTGTCAAGTATGAATGTGAATAGACTACAAACAAAACCCCATAATTTTATAGAAAATAACCAAAATGCCATCCGATTTTAAATTATAAAACATGTGTAAAATATATAATGGTATATATTGTAATACTTTTAAACTTTAAGATTATTTAATAAAAGGAAAACATAACCACAATAAATCGGTATAGTAACTATCATGTGACAATTGTGAAATGGATAGCATATTCATTTATAAGTGACCCGCTTGGTATAAATTAACATTGGAGTTGGCACATGAGAATAAATATATTCTCAATTTAAGACACATGTCAACTCCTCATCCGATTTGCACACATTAAGCATTAGAAATAAGTAAGAATTAATTTTGTTATAATCGTATATATGTTTCAGAAAATAATCTTCTTGCAAAATTTCATATTGGCTTTACAAAATACTTTCATTTCGACATCTGGATTTAAAAAAATAATATTATATTTATATTTCACAATATTATATTCACAGCTTCTTGTGATCACATCAAACACTTTTTGTTACAAATTTGTAGAGTTTTGAACAACTTCACCGTAGCTTCCTGCTGCTGGCTTCCTGCAACCATGGCTTCCTAACCCTTGCTCAAAACTCGCTAGCAAACAGGCCCTTAGTATGTTTCTTAAATGTGTGCAACAACAAAATATACCAAATTCTAGCATAATCTAAAACAGTGCACAACCAGGGCCGGTTCTGAGTTACAGAAGGCCTTTGACGGTTACTAATATGAGGCCTCAATGTTTAAAGAATAATATTATCCAAATTTTTTTATTTTACAAATATAAAACGAACAACTAGACATCACGATAATTAATAGCCCTGACTAATTGAAATATTATTCTTTGAAAAATTTAATGGCAAATAAAATTATATTTAGCAACCACAATTTTCATGAAAAATGCACATAAATTAATAAAACATGTTTCATTCATATCTCGAATGTATTATATCCCTAGTTTATTGATTATGGTTTTTTTTTAAACGAAGCTTTTTTAAAATGTCTTTGTCATAGAGTCATAATACAAAATATTTAATATATTTATATTTTTTTAAGAGCTCTGTTTTATGTGTTTGTCATAGAGTCATGTTTTTATTTATTTTTTACATATTCTTTCATAACAAAACGCGTGAGAATAGAATAAAATATTAGGAGGCCCTTAAGATTATGTGGGCTTTGACCTAGGTCACATGGGCCACATATCAAGGCCTGGCCTGTGCACAACGAAAACATAGAGAAAATTGTGAACTTTTCAAGATAAAGTTATTTGAAACTAAAAAGGAACAAAAACATAACATAATCTAGCGATTAATTAACTCCGTTTCTTCTCTTCATTTCCGTTTCTCACAGAAGGGATCCCCCTCTGTCTCTCTCCTCTCGATTCCCTAGCTTTGCCTCTCCACGCGAAGCTCCAAGCTCTAGCTCCAGTCGATATCTCTTTACGCGAAGCTCCTGCTCCACTCAATCTCTCGCCACGCGAAGTCCAGCTCCTTTTCTCATCTCGCAGAAGAAGAAACGGATAGCGACTCGCTCAGGTCTCAAGTCGACTCGAACCAAAAAGAACACGACCAGATCGTCTGGACACCCTCTGCTCTAGGTCAATACGTGTAGGGTTCCATATTTTGATTTGTTGGGGCTGATTTTGTGCTGAATGGGCACTGGATCATGTAAATTTCTTCAATTTGTGTCTGATTTTGGTCTTAATTGGAGGGCTTAGGGCTGACTCATTATAAAATTAGCACATTTGGGCTGATTTTGGTCTTAACCCATATGTTTCTTCTTAATTTTAAGCAATTTGGGTTAATTTTGAACCTTTTGAACCATACTCCATCTGTTTCTTCTTCAATATTTAGGAATTTGGGTTTAGTTGGAACCATAATCCCTCTATTTCTTCTCAATCCCGATTAGTTAGTCCCTGCACATTGTCTCACAAGTGCTTCTGAAATCTGATTCTACTAGTCAATACTTTGTTTTATTATTTAATCTATCTTTAAATTTGTTTTTACATCAATGATTTCATACAATCTATCTTATCATTTTGCAGGAACTTCCAATTGCTCAAGATTCAATAGGAAAAGAAGAAACTACTAAAGAATGAAATTGGGCTGAATAATATAATGATTGATGCTGAAGATCTCATTTTATCATGCTGTTCTTTTTTTGCTTTACAAGGGCTTGTTTGTCAAATTCGAAGGATAATAATGGACTTGAATGAGGAAGTTACTAAAATTTTGGAGGAAAAGGGACTCGTCTTTACCATTTACGTCTGATTTAGTTCCTCATTTCGAAAATGTAAAGCTAAATAATATTTAGAAATTGAACATATTTGTGTTCTTTTCCTGGGGTGGATTTAGAGTTTTTAGTGTAATTGAAATGTGTTGTAGAACTTGAATCTATATATTGGTGTTTTGGTTGTCAATATAAGTATATTGTATGGTGTACCATCAGGGTCTTGTGTAGTTAGATACCTTTAGGTAATTTTTTCGTAGTAAGATGTGTCTGTAACTAAATCAAATTGAACATGCTAAATTTGAATGATGCCACTATGGTACCAAATTGGAACATGGCCAACAATGTTTGTGTATGAGTTGATATTAAAATGGTGTCAGAACTTTATAGTTTTATAATATTCTGGACTTCTTTGTTTAGTGATCAAACAGTATCAGTTAATGCAATCACACATATTCATTTTAAACTGGTACCATCCGTACATACATTCAAAACAGCAATATACATCCACATAACCACACATATTCATTTCAAATTCCAAATAAATATCATACATATTCACTCAAATTCCAAATAAATAAAATACATATCCAAATTGGGACCATACATACACATTCATTTTAGTAACCTGCACAAATTACGCACATTCATTCACGTACAATTCCAAATTCTAACACCAGGCCACTAGATGTGATGGCTCATACACTAAAAGAATCCGATGAATTTGAAACATCTGTATCAAAAAAACTTATAAGGGTTAGTATGGTATATGTTATATTATTAGTTTTAAGACTCATTTAAGACTCAATTAGCCCTCGACTCAATGATAAAAATAACAAATAAGTCAATAGAAAAAAAAATGAAATGTGTTGTTTCAGGTCAGAGTAACTTTACCAAATGAGCATGTAGAGCAGTGAGCCAAAGTAATTAACATTTCTTTTATGCACCAAACTGGCAACCTAGATGAAATAATTAACAAATTAATTAATGTTTAATTGATATATTTAAATAAAATTAAGGACTGTAGTTATTCAGAAATAATGTAAAATTAAATTAAAAGTGCTGATAGATTAGTACAAGATTATTCCTGATGTTGTCAGGGTCAAAATATTGCAATTCTTGGCTGAATTAGTATTTTGCTCTGAATTGACTAAAATTACAAAATTTCAGGGTATAAACTGCACTTTTTGGCTAAATTTCGTTTTTTGCTTCAACCCTAAGTTTTTCCCAACAACTGGATTTAGCAATGCCAGCTACTTCATGCGGCATGTTACTAATAATTTCCCCACAGCATAAATGAGAGAAAGATCAAGAACATAACCGCTACGATCGGGCATATATCAAGAGATTAAGAAGATTAACCACTCATAATCAGTGAAAAGTCAGATTTACCAATTAGAATTAGAGGATGATTGTGGTATAAATCAGGCATTAATCAGACAATCACTTAGTGGCAACCCCAATCCTTAAAGAGACTGAGATTTTAGTCAGGCGTAAATCAGCCCCTAATTACCAATAAAATGGGATTGCAAAGAGAAATTACAGTGGAACCACTTACATATCATGGCCTCACGAGAGGGAATGATGATCTTGCGGAGTCCAATCTCTATGCCATCTGAGTACGATAGAGAGGCTAGGCGAGGGCGATCTGGGTCTTCACTGTGTTAGTCCCCTGATCCAAAATAAAAGACTGAAATGTAACCGTCCAAAAGCATTTAACAAACATCCACCTAATTTCAAATAATCTCCAAATTACATTTATTAAATTTCACAATAAAGACTTTAAAGTTCTCATTTATTTCATAACCATTATTAAACTAAATATTATTAAAATTGTGACGTCTCTTCACCCGCAACCCCAAGCTACTGATCCAAATCTGGGCACAAAATAAATATAAGGATGAATACTGACTCAATAAGGTATGAAAAGAGGCCCAGCCGCATATACCAAAAAGATAGAATAGAATATATTGAGTTTAATATAAAATCAAGTAATATAAAATCAACTAACCAAAAGTCATAAATATAATTTAGTATAATAATTATGAAAAATACTTTTATTTCGGGATATTATCTTATTTCACTTTCAACTTCCACACACATAACACACACTAGATCATGCTCTGTGGCATCGAGTACGCGCACAGATACAAGTCTTTCCGAGCTCGTTATTGGGTGATCGACGGCCCTAGTTTCGCTCTACTAAATACGGCTTCTCACCTATGTGAATCAGCGGCCCTGGTTTCGCTCTACCAAGTACGGTTGCATTCTCTCAAATATCACTTTTCACACATCTCACTATATCCCGTAACTTACTCAAAATATCTTTAAATATTATCTTTAAATTCTCATATTACTAAAAATATTAATTTGAGCCATATAAGCTCTATCTCATAAATAGAAGTTCCAGATTAAATATTACTATCATTATAGGTACTTATAATATATATAATATTTGTACGGAAGAACAAATATAGCAAAAGGGAAAAATATATGCGGGCAAAACCTTATCTGAATAAATGCAACTAGCAAACTCTCACGCGAAATCTTCGGATCCCACAAACTCTTCCGCTTCTTTCGCAACTCTCTCAACTTCCTGGTCTTCCTCTAGTATGAACTCCTCCTCACGCGAATCTAATTATTTTAATTAATACTCATTACTAATCGATCTCGAACTTCGAACCGACATGCCCACTTAATCTGATTATTTACGGAAAAATACTTTCTGGACCTTAAATGCAGAAACTAATGATGCCAATGAGTTCAGAATGCCCAAAAACATACAAATCGACTATTTATTTGTGAAATTTGGATCTACACATTAAAAATTATGATTAAAACAAATTTTCTTAATAAATCGGAATTGAAATTCCAGCTTTTAGAAGCGTAGATTTTACAGTATCCGAAATCCCAGATCTGGTTTCCAGATCTGAATTACTCCAAATTCCATATTTAAAAGAAATCATTATTCTACTTCCCAGTTACAAAACTCCAGATTCTTAGATTCTCCAAAAAAATAGTACATATAAATATTAATCAACTAAAATTTCTCGGATAAAATCATTAACAATATTTCCATCATATTACTGTATTTATTTGACACCATATAACATTTTGAATCATGTTACGTATAAATAATTACTACACAAAATAAACTTTGACGAAAGTATAATTATTCTAAATAAGATGACAAGTCTAATAAACAAAAATATGTACTAGTTTATATCATGCAAGCAATATGACTTAAATACTCTAATGATAATACTAATTAACCAGATCTAAAATAACAGATAAATCGAATTAAGACTCACTGTATGAAAGACAACACAGGAACAATTCAGATTTGTGAGGAATGAAGGAAGAACACCAATGATGCGCCTAGACGTGGTCCTTGTACACCGTCAATTATGATTCACCATACACCATGTTCACAAAAGTATGGATGACTTACTTGTACTTAATCAGCAATAACAAGAAAAAGGGGAGAGAGAGAGAAATGTAGAGAGAGAAACGTGGAAAGAGGGAGGAGAGGACAAATAAAAAGGTGGGAGAATTGATAGGGAAAACCAGGAATAACGCTTAGCCATTACCTGGCTAATCAATAGGCTAATTACTCATAAAAATTAATGTTGATTTTCGTTTCTAATTTAGAATTTAAATGTCAGATTTTTATTTACCTATTCATGTATATATTCTTTTATTTGTTTTATCAAAACGTCCGGGAATGAAGGGAAACCGAAGCAACTCAGCTCTTTTGTCATTTGCATCTTAATCCCTCAAAATTAAAATAATCATAACTTTCAATTTACACCTCAGATTTTGATGATTCAAATCTCTAAGTTCATTATTTAATGCATATTCTTTAATGAGATATATTATATTATTCTCCAATATACAAATTATTTCTGAAATTATGAAAATACCCCTACTACAAAATAATAAAATAAAATAAAATAGCTTATTATAACACACTGTGTGCAAAATAGAGTGTGCTCGTGCATCGGTCTCCATCGTACTCGCCTAAAAGGGAGATAGTGATGAAGAGAGGAACGGAGCAATGGAGTGAAGAAAGAAGGGGGCGACTGGAGTGAAGAAGGGGAGATGGATTATGTTCCCTGCAAAACGGAAAAGAAGGGGAGAAACGGAGTTAAATTAATCAAATCGGACGGATGTAAAAGAATCTAATATGGGATCTGACGGTCTAAAATTTACATGTAAAAACTGTAATTACATGTACATGCAAGATAGCATTCCTCTATATATATATATATATATATATATATATATATATATATATTATTCTAACTCTTGCAGTATGTATATGTTTTTTAATATTTTAAAGGGCTACACATGAAGTTCTGCCATTAATATATCATGCTATTCTTATTATTTTGCATTTTTTTTTGTTTTGAACCCTTGAAGTCATATACAGACATATTGTGTAAAAAGTAATTGTGATGTGATTTTTACATAATGTTCCTCTCCAAACTATCTAATAATGTTAATATGCTTCTCTCCAGATATGGCCAGAATATTCCAATGACAATCATGTTCGTTTATTTACTTGGTAAAATATCAAACTTCTAACTATCCTTGATTTATTTATAGTTGTTTTATAGAAATGGTTGAGTAAATCATGTTTTATTTCAATGTAGAAAGATAGTAACCGACATAAAGTATGTCTCAATCTTCTTTGTTCTGGTTTCGTTCAAGTAAGTTTAGATATTGCACTTGGATCTCAGCTGAAACCAGTTTCCGTATATGGAGGGCAACAATATAAGATGACAATTCAAATGTTTAAGGTATGCCAAACCATATTAGCATATAAAGATTATTATGGTAAACATTTATTATCTTCAACATAGTATTTTATATTTAGATTTAGAAACGCCTGGACATTTACATGTCTTCAACGCTTACAGTTTTTAGTTAACTCATCTAGTGAATCAGAAGTTTCCTTTTAGGCACCCAATCTCTTTCTCATATAGTACATATTTTATCTAGTGCAACTTTTAAGTATTTCTTAAAATAGATGTTACTTCTATTTTTATGTATTAAAACATTTCTTCATTTTGATGTAACATATTTCAAAATGAAAATTTTTGTAACATATAAAGCAAAACTCTGACTTCCGGGTAGTGATATCGACAGGAAAAAACATTTACTTGCTACAAGAAAAACTGGTTTAAAATGACAAATTCGCTCCTAATCAATTATAATATTTATTATGGAAATAATCTCACTAAATATATATATATATATATATAGATATATGAAAGATTGAAAGATTGAATCATTTAAATCTGGACTATACACACAAATCAATAATGAGAAGACATACTTTTACAAGAAGCCTTCAATTATTATTGTCAAAAACATTCTACAAATTGAAAATAATATTAACGGTTAAATTAATCCATTTATTTCAAATATTACGATATATAAATTTAATTCTTAATGCTTTCCATTATATTGTATATTTTAAATTTCTTACTTAAACATATTGTCCTTTTTGAATTAACAATTTAACATATATTATGTTTAAATATTTAACAAATATATTTAAGTTATCCATATTTGAATTTTTATGTTGCGACTGGGATAATTAGTCTTTAAATCACATTTTTCAAGTTATTCAATATTTTAAGTTTTATAGTTTATAATATGGTATACAAATACAAATGGATAAAGAAATGATAGTATTATAAATTGTTTTGGGATAATATCATGAATGGAGCAGAATTCTTTTAATAAGAAAATTTATATACTCATATTATCAAACATTACAAAATCAATAGACTATGATCATTTAAATCATTTTTTCTTTCTAGTATTGTATTGCATTAATTTTGATTCCAACAGTTTCAATGAATGCTGCGTCAAGATTTGCTTTCCAAATCGTGTTATAAGGTATATAGTTCTTTCGATAATACATATCATAATTAACTAGGGGCAAATTTGTTATTTCAAATTAATTTTCCTGTAACAAGTAAAAAAATTTCTTGTCGATATCACTACCCTTGACTTCCTCTAAGCAATAGAATTAAGTGTTTGCATTAATTTCTTATTCGAGTTTCATATCTATAAATCTCCCTGTTTTGTTTTGTCATCACTGTTTTCAAGAATACATTTTTTGTAATTAAATAAATGTAGGATTCTAAAACAAGAAATTGGTGGTTAACATTTGGTGAGAATAATAAACCAATTGGCTATTGGGATAAGTCAATCTTCCCTCACATGAAGAACAGTGCCAGCAAGGTTGCTTGGGGTGGAATAGTACAGTCCCTTCCAGTTGAACCGAGCCCGCCTATGGTAGTAGACATTTTCCATCTGAAGGATTTGGAAAATCAGCTTTTTACCAAGATTTTTTTTTTTTTTTAAAGTTATGTATGATGGGCAAAACTTAATTGTCCCAAAAATATCTGAAAGCTTTGAAAATAACGATCGCCCTAAATGCTACAAAGTATCCACTCCCAAGAATAGTAACAATGGGATCGGATTTTATTTTGGTGGTCCAGGTGGTTGTAAACATTAGTTTGTTGTATACTTAATAAATAAAAATTAGAGTGTTATAATAATCATTTAAATTTGAGAAAAATTGTGTATGAAAATCCATATATTGTATTTAAATTTCAAAAAAAAATTGTGCAATATTGAATTGCATAAAGTCTTGCATTTTTTAATGAATTAAAAACATTAAAGGGGCCTTTTCAGAAAGTAACAAGGGGCTTATTTGCAATTTACCAATAATTCACAGTATTTACTCTTTTGGAATGGTCCAAACTTACTAGTATTTTCTTTAAGATTCCATCATTCTTTTTAGATAAAATGTCTCCTCATCTTTATAAGTTTTTGTGATTCAATGTAACATAATAAATAAAGGAAAATTCTAAGGAGAATCACGTTTGGAGAAGTCCAGTTTCACGTGTTTTGACCTGTCAAAATGTGTCCTCCACGCGCATAAAATCACTGACGTCAGGGTCTTTATTTCAGTGCAGAATCCTTGTTTATGAAGAATTCACCCTTTGTTTAGGAAGAATTCATCCTTTTAATAGTAAGAATATATTCTTTTAACGGTATGAAAATATTATTGTTTAGAAATAATTCACCCTTTATGTATTTAGAATTCACCCCTTTAACGGTAAGAAT
>CM050904.1:2267500-2365000 GCA_027726005.1 Juncus effusus | reverse complement strand
TGTACCCCTCAAAAATATTAAAATATCATTTAAGCCCCTATATGTTTGAATAATAAGTTGAACATTTTAATACATATTCCTCCAAATTATAATAATATGTTTCATGCGTATTCCTCCAAAATATTAAATTGTTACTTGTTTTATCACATTAAGAATTTTTGGCACTTTGTCTCGAAATTTTCATTCCAATTTTAAGATGATATTTTTTTAGTATGTATTATTGTATAATTTAAAGTGTCATGTATTTGACCGACATATATCCATGAATACAAATATGATATATGATATCTATTTGAATCATAAATATTGCACTAATAATTCTAATCTCGACTTTGGCACTTGGTGTTGAAATTGGGGGGCACGTGGGAATGAGAAACACATGGGAATATATGTTAGAGCTTGAGTTTATTTCATATACAAAAGAATTCTGGAATGACAATAGTCATTTTAATTTTGTTCTCATCTTTGGTAAAAAAAAAAGTATTTCATTTACATTTTACAAAATCTTATGATAGAGAATTTCGAGTGTACCCCAAAAAAACTCAAAATATCACATAAAATACTATTACAAGATGAAAAATATCCTTCTAAAAAAACATAACCTACACTCCTAGCCGAAGCGGAGCGAGGGTCCCATCTAGTTTTAACTCGAAACTAGAACAAATGAACTTCAAATTTAGCAAATGAGGTATCGTTAGAAACTAGACAAGGAGATCCTTTCAATGGTGTTTTATTGGTCTTAGAGTTTTATTCAAGAATTCCCGGAATTGTGCAGTTTAGTTCATAACTTTATCAAATTTACAATTTCAGCAAATTCTAGAAAAATAACCACAACTTCAAAAATCACCAAATTTGTACAGTAATTCAATAAAATACTCAAAAAGCTACCATTCAAATTTCATGAAATCGTGCGGAACATATTGGGAAAAATAATTTATATACTGACAGCAGCTCAAAAATTTCAACAGACAGACGAGCAATTGAAATTGTTGCAATATCTCAAAATATTTCTTATCATATAATACTTTAAATTGCAGAAATGGAATATAAACTTCAAAATATTTCAGATATTACTGTTTTTATATGTTTATTATTTATTTTCTATTTTTAAAAATTAGAAAGATACTGAACAGAAAATTGAACAAGAAAAGCAGAAACAGAAAAATAACAAATTTAAAAAATTAATATCTCACAGATTATAAACAGGAATGGGGCAAAATTTGATTTGAGAATTATCTACTAAATGAGAAATTTAAAGGAAAAATATTTATTTAAATTTTAAGAATTGTTTTGGACTCGAAATTGAAGGAAAAATCTGAAAAACAGAAAAATTACTGCAGCAAGACAGAACTTAACTTGTATTTATAAAAATAGGGTTAATTTGACAATTTGTATAATATGGATATCATTAATCACTCAACAAACAATCTTAACAGATCTAGAAGCGAGGTTTAAGTAATTTTCTTCCAAAAACACTTAATAAATAAAACAAGACTCAAAGTTCAACTAAAAACTTCTATTTTTAGTTTTCATGTTCAAATTCGATCCAAAACCAAAATTAATCAAACAAGAACCTTTTCCAAGTGTTCTAATGATCAATAAATCTCTAAACACAGATTTGTGAGTCACAATTTGATCTAAAATTGTTCTTCCAAACAGATTTAGACAAATATTCAATAAATTGGTGTTTTGAACTTAACTTCACAATTTGTCAAAATTGAATCAAATAAACGCAAGATTTCAATGACACATCATAAAAATGTTTAACCCTATTCTAGATTCACTCATTCATGATATCAAAAACAAGATTTGATCTATTTTTCATCATTTTTGCACAGAAATTCAGATCTGAAAAATCGGGAAAAAGAAAGAGTTTAAACGAGAATCATACCAATCCGAGATGACGACTCCCTTCCAAGAGGTTCCTGGAGTTGATCTAGAGCACACCTTGACTTCTTGAGCCTTCTAGATCGAGAATTTGGGGTTTGAACACCTTCAGCCTGTTTTTGCTCAAATAGGATTTCTAAGCTCAAATCCTTGCTCTCAAGCTTCCATTAATGGTGATTAGGGTTGTGAGGAGGACGAAAAAGATAAATAGAGATGAGTTGTGGACTGTGGTATGTATAATGGTTGAGTGTATTCTTAGACTTTATGAAGGGATGTTCTTTTATGGAGGAATGTGACTTGAAAGTCCATTCCTCTGTTGAGAAGAGGCGGAGAGATTAGGGGGCATTTCAGATAATCTACTTATCTCAGATCTGATCCAAGGGCTATAAACAAGCTGCTATTAAATTTTCATGTTGACTGGTGGGGATTTGCTTCAGTTTTAGTAAAATATTTGCTTTTGTTTTGGAATTAAGGTTTTGGCGGAAACAATATTTTTGGATCTGAAATGGACAAGGGAAATTTTCTGCTGTTTATTAGTCTACCGGAGGCTCCAGTGAGGAAGTTAGAGGTGAGAGAAACGATCATGTGGCTTAGATTTGAAGGAGGGACATAAATGGTACGGAAAGAACATTCTCTTGATCCAATGTGGTTCAAACAGAGGAATTTACCTACACCTGTCGAGTGAGTAAAAAAACATCTGTTTAGTTGTTTGAACGCTGAGCCGTTGGGATTTTTTGTGGTTTCTTTTCCTGTAGCTATCTATCAATCACGGTTCTGACGGGTTTTGGATGAGGTTCAAAAACTACATTTATCTCCCTGTTTTGACGCGATTTGAACATGTATCCCATTTAGTCAAACTCTGTTGTACAGCTTATATCGTGGTTCAACTCAAGCTTCTTTCCTCTCCTTTATTTACTTCACGCTGATTGTCAGGTTCTCTTCAGAAAAAAATTATTCAAGCTCCAACTCGACCAACGATCATCAAAGCTCATCTTTGGATTGTCTCCTCTCCTTGCCTATTACTCCACATAATCTCGAGTGTCGCAAGAAGCGCTAAAGAAGGCTAGAGCTCTGCTAAAAATGATCATTAATTCACAGTTCTGCCATTAACGGAAACTCGAGCTCAAAGCTTCAATTCAATCCATCACTGTCAATACCAACTCTCAAGAAACCTTTTCATCCCTCTTAGGAGATTCTCCACTGAGTTACAGCCCTTGAAATTCTTTACTTCTATCGAATTTACCAATTTAATATCTCAGTTCCAACCTTGGTTAAAAACACAACTCATTAGTAAAAATCTAACCTTAAATCGTTTTCAGATCTATTTGATACCTCAAACACCCTCCAACTACCTCATGTAAACATTACGAGTCGAGAAAACCACACTTCATTTGAGAAATTCGAGCCACTTTTGATCGAGTTCAAATCAGTCAAATATTTGACCGTCAAAAACTACTCATTTTCAAACTCAGTTTTCTCTCTCAATGCCTAATCGTTTTTTGAGTTCCTTATACCAATGGAAAGAGGAGAAAAGAAGAAGAAGATAATAAAGTCGAAATTACTAAAAACAGAGGTCTGTGAAGCAAACGGTGAGCTCGAGAAAATAGCATCTTGAAACTGTTTATTTTTGGCTGAACAGTGATTTTTTGCGTTTTCCCACCGATTGCTAGAGAATTGATTCCGGTGGACTCCACGGACAGATCCAGAACATTGAGACGAGTCGTTTGATACTAACCATGTTTAATTCTGAGAATTTTGAATTTTTAACGATTTTTTCGAGCGGGAGTAGACTGTTGACTTTAACCCAGTCAACTAAATTTTCACCAGAAGATTATGAGAGTTGTAAAAGGTTGTTCGTGTCAAGGCTGGTACCGTTGGATTCGTATCGTCACGCTCTTCGATTTGGTACCCAGTTTGACCCCTTTTGGGATAATTGACTTTTGGTCAACTAGACGATTTCCCGGGTTTGACTTTTCGTCTTTTTGTGAATTTTGTAGGTTTTGGCTTGGATGTTTGGCGGATAAGGGTTGTAAGAAACTTGGAGAGGCGTGTGTAGGATTTTTGCGAAGATTTGTCGAGAATTTGGCCATCCTTGGCCCAAGATTTGCAGATCGGCCCTTCATTTGGAGTTGATTTTTCACCAAATCATCCAAATATCTTTTTCTTGGTCTTTTTACCTGAAAAATCACACAAAAATATATTAAGAGTTTTAAAAATAATTTTTATTAATTTTAAACAATTTTCCAACATTTTATGTGATTTAAGAGTGAAATTTATATGATAAAACCAATAAAAATGTGTATAAAAAATACACATTACACAAGTTCGAGTCGACGTGCGAAATTTTTATCAAGTTCGAGTCGACGTGCAAAAGTTCTATCTCAATCGTATTTGAAGTTGTTGAAGAGTTGCTTCACGTTTTCTAGCTTTCAGTTTCGCGTTCTTGGTGTTCAAGTTTTTGAGCCTTCTTCAAGTGTTCTTCTAGTAAAAATCTTTGTTTTTGGAGTAATTTAGGTTCTAGTAGAGTAAAAATTAAATAAAATTTTTATAATTCTTTAAAATATTATTATAATTCTTTAAAATAAAATAAAATTGACATAAACAATATATACAATAATTAAATTATATATTTTATTCATAAAAATAATATAATAATATATATAAACGTGTCGTGTTCTCTACTTTTTTTAGAACTTCCGTGTGGCCGTGTCCGTGTCGTGTCAGACATGACACCCATATCCGTGTCCATGCAACATAGGGTTCTACACTTAGAGAGAAAATTTCTGTCAAAATTGCTCAAAATTTGGATTTGACTTGGGCTGTGAATAATGCTTCAGTTCAGAATGGAAGTTGTGTTGACTAATTACTGCCTATAGGGGGGTATATAGGCTTAACACGTGCGGAAATGTAATTTAAAATTATTTTACAATTTTAATTGATTTAGTTTTAATATGATGAATGTGATAATTCAAAGTAATAAAAACAATTGAAAGTAAATAGAGTAAAAGATAAAGATTATCAATACCAAACATCTGAACTTGTTGACGAAGTTCAACTGAGAAGTTGCGTAAATCTTAACTTCTCTTTTACTCGTTATCGGGCCTTACCGAGTTCACGAGTGGTCTAATCTCCGGGATTTGCCTTGCGGCTCCGATTTCACTAATCCAAATAGCGTTTGATTACAAAACTCGAATCACCGTTCGTTTTACAACCCGTAGCAAATCGCATCAAAATTCTCAGAAACCATTTTCTTCCATGACTATGAGCTCTCCTCATGCTTTGGTCCTGCCATGGCCAGCACAAGGCCACATCATCCCTCTCATGCACCTTTCTCACTTCCTATCTAACCATGGATTCAAGATCACCTTCGTTAATACAGAGCACAACCATAATCGTATTGTCAGAGCTCGAAACATGTCCGATTTAGATCAGATCCGCATGATCTCGATCCCTGACGGATTTGGCCCTGACGAAAACCGCCTTGGTCCTAAGTTCTTCACCTCATTTCAGACTCAAATGCCATCACTTTTAATGGTAATTAATATGTGCACACACACACACACACTCTCCCAATAATCATGAGAATTGGGTATTAAACGGAATCGTCTATTCGTCAAAATAGATACGTTAGTAATTTTTCTATATGGTGTGACAGGACTTGATAAAGGACATAAATGGAGGGGAAGAAGAGAAGATTACTTGTATTATTGCTGATGTCGGAATGGTTTGGGCTCTTGAAATTGCGCAAACGATGGGGATTCATTTTGTCGCATTTTCCCCAGCTGCAGCTGCCTGTATCGCTGTCATGCTCAGCATCCCGAAATTCATGGCCGATGGTTTGATTGATGAAAATGGTATACTCTTTTTTATTTTTTGAATACAATTCTTAAGAAAAAGAAAAAGAAAATATTATTTCAACATAAGTAATGAGAAAATTATTGTTCAACCTTCGTTCATTTCTTATATAGGCATTCCGAAAAATATATTATTTCTTAATTCCTTCTTTAGGTTTGTTGAGAAATGGAGACAGATTCCAATTAACCCCAAACAGCCCTGCCATGGATGCAACTCATTTGGCGTGGAGTAACTTTGGTGACCGCGAGTTGGACAAATTCATGTTTCAATTCGCGAAAAGCAACCATGTTGTCTTGAAAGCAGATTTCATCCTGTGCAACTCATTCCAAGAGCTTGAGTTACCATTTTTCAATATTTTTCCGAACATAGTTCCAATCGGACCGCTACCGATTGAACAGGTTAGCGATTCACTAGGTCATCTCTGGTCAACTGATGAGACTTGCCTAAATTGGCTAGATCAACAATCAATCTGTTCAGTTGTATATGTATCTTTTGGAAGCTTAATAACACTTGACCAGACTCTGTTCCAAGAGCTTTCCCTCGGGCTAGAGATGTCACAAATGCCGTTTTTGTGGGTTACTCGATCAGACTCGACAAGTGCTTACGATGATCTTAAAAAATTTCAAGAGGACACTAAAGGAAAAGGAAAGATTGTGGGTTGGTGCAATCAAGAGAAAGTACTATATTAGTTATAAAATTTGGATTATTTAAATTAAAATAATATTGAACTCAAATTGACATTATTATTTTTTCCAACAGGTATTAGCACATTCCTCCATTGCATGCTTTATATCGCATTGCGGCTGGAACTCGACACTAGATGGGATTAAAAATGGGGTGCCTTTTTTGTGTTGGCCCTTCATCGTAGACCAATTCGCAATTCAAAACTACATCTGTGATGTGTTTGAAGTTGGTTTGAAATTGGTTAAAAGTGAGGATGAAATTGTAAAAAAGGAGCATATTTGCTCGAGGTTTTCCGAGTTGATGATGGATGAGAAAACAAAGATGAGGGGGAATGAAATGAAGACAATGGCGAAGAAAAGTATTAGTAAAGGAGGTTCTTCATGTACAAATCTATCTAGATTTATTGAATCAATGAAAATGTGAAATTATGCAGATAAGCACTAATCATGTGCAACTATGTTGAAATTTTTAGAGTTTATTTGGTGTATGAGAGTTATAAAATTAAGATTGATAATTTTAATATTTTTTTTTTAGAACCCAATAGATGTATTAAACTTGTTAAATATTGAATTAAATGAATTCACTATGACTCGAACTTGAATATTTCCCGAATATCTCCCAAAGATGACGGAATGTTTTAACCGTTTAAGCTAGCAAGCTTTGGCTGATAAATTTGATATTAAATGTAACTTTAATCATGGTCCATCATTTCTGTTGAATGATCAATTAAATATAGAGAAAATTTGTAGAGTTTGTCTGATGTATAGTGTTAAAAAAATTAAGATTGATAAATTTGATATTAGATGTGAGTTACTTGAACGTCACTATAACTTTAATAGTCTATCGTTTCACATTAGTCATCACCCACCTAAACATCAATATATTACAATTTTATACTATTTTCAGTTATCAATCATATCTTTATATAAAACTAATTAAAAAAAATATATTTTGTATATCAATATATTTTTTTTAATATGGTCATTCTATCTTTTTATATATCAAGATATTTTTTTCTGTAATTTTGTTATACTTTTCTAAAATTTCAGCGACAGTGGATGACAAATATGTTGGTGGTGCATATCGGATCTTTTAAATATATATATATATATATATATATATATATATATATATATATATATATATATATATATGTCTTGATGTCTTGACTATTAACAGTTAAAGCAAAAAAAAAAAGACTATTAACAACATGCTTTTCCTGTCATACCAATAATTGGAGAGAACCACTCTCACACTCCATCAAATATGATGGATGGCCCTGAACCTCTGCAGCCACGGCTGGAGGATCTGCACTCCCTTTCTGGAAGCTCGAGTTCCTCTTTGATTCATTTTATTGTTGGGTTGGATACAAGTTCAAGTACAGTATCTTTTGCATTCTATATATATATTTTTTATATATATTTTCTTGTGAATAAATAAGAGTCCGTTTTCTCTTTTGAATAATAAATATTTTTTCATGAAGTAACAGAAAGAAAACTAGACGTGATTAGACTATAAAGGAACTGTCGAACGAGGAACGACCCGTTTGATCATAATACTATTCTCTAGTTTTTAAGTTTTCTTTGAATATACTATTCTCTAGTTTTTTACATCGTTTCTTTCAAACTAAGAAAAAACTAAATATTGATATTATTATTTATGAGATCATCTAGCAAAAAAATATACCATTTAAAAGAGATATTTAGAATATTTTGTTCCTTCAGCTTGCTGTTTTTGAGAATTTCACTGACATGAGCGGCTCCTCAAAATCACATTAGCATCCCTTGAATCTTAAATTAGGTTTGTTTCCTATTTATTTATCACAATTTAAACTGGAAGACATATCCAGCTTCTTTGTCTTTGCAGGTTTGCGGAAAGGCTTGAATTGAGTGCATTTAGGTCTAATTGCTAAAGATACTTATGATTCTTTTGAGTGTGGGAGTTATATTCGTGCGTTGGTAAGTGGCTTTTAAATGCTTAGTGATGGTTTAATAGAAGGTATGTTTGGCTAACTTTTTTTTGTTCTTTTGGTAGTAATCTATGGGATATTACTCGATGGATATGTACTTAAATGTGCTTTTCCCTGATTTCTTTGTGAAGCTATATCGGCTGGGGGGAGAGAAGGCTTCTGCTTTTGATGCAGATGATTGACGATCTGAATTAACTTGGGTTGACTTTTAATTTAGCTTATTCCCTGCTGAGCTCAAATAGGGCTAATTTTAGTAAAACCAACAATGTTTAGCATGTCGCACGTTTAAAGTTGAGCGTATTTCCCTGCTTAAGTTAGTTTTTTGTATGTTAATGTAGCAGTTCTTATCTGGAGTTACCATTTTGCGCGAATGTTTGTATGATGTGTTTAAAGTTATGGTTGAGTGGTGTTAAGTCTCTCATTTTGGTATAAATTATTAAACATGTGGTTTTCGTGTAAATATGTTACATGAGGATTAAAAACGAGTGTTTAAATGAGTATGTCACAGTACTAGTAAATGGTGCAAAACTAATAGAGGTTTAATTGAATAAAATCGATTTTAACAATTTGATAAACAAAATGGAAATAGAGCCTAATTAGATACTGTATCAAAGGGGTCAAAATGAAGTTTACTTTCCGTTTTTCCACAAATTGGTATGTACTAAAACGAGCCATTTAAATAGAAGAAACACTTCTACTAGTAGTTCGTTGGTCATGAACTGAAGCCCATTTCATTATTGTATTAGAAAGTCGGTTTCTTTGAGGGCCAAATATGAATTGTTATTCCACTTCTCTTCAGATGGAAAATGAAAACAAAGAGTTCTGGTTAACATTCATTTGAGGGGCAATTAAAAGTTATTTTCTTAAAGATTTTTGTTGTTTAACTCATGTTTGCGCTCTACAAAATGGGAATACGAATATCATGGAAATCCCTCTGTTTTCGTAAATACACAAAATATCCAAATATACATAATGATGGAAACATAAAGCAATATAAACTTAAAATCTCATAAACCATATATGTAGCGCCATATTGACATAATGACTTCACCGTATCCAGAAAACATTACTCCAAAGAAAATACTCATGCAACAAAACATAATGAAAATAAAAGCTAGCACCCTATAAAGTAAACCTTATATTTATCTATTTTTAATCTTCAAATTTCTGAATCAGTGAAGAAAAACAGCTGATGGAACTTGCCACAAAAAACCACTGAAGAGAGATTGCAAATACAAATCCATAGCTGAATATCCCGTCGATTTCTTCTGAACATATCATAAAACAAAGAAGCATAACAAAATTTGAAAATAAGCAAAATATATTGAGGTCGAATATTGAAATTATATAACTAAAAGTCTAAAATATCCGATAACTAAAATATGCTACGTCCAATTTAACTTGGGCATTTTGACTAAGTAATTGATATTTAAAGAAACAATTGGAACTTAACCCAATGATCATACTGTACATACAAAAAGGATTTGATGAACAAGAATTACTATATACCCAATGATAGAAATATATAGCAGTGTAATATTAACATATTTAGCAACATCTTGGCACTCAAACTCCACCATATTCACAAAACATTAACTCCAGCCAAAAACTCATCCAACAAAACTTAATGAAAATAAAAGCATGCCAATAATGTAAACCTTGTATCTATTTTAATCGTCAAGTCTCTGAATCAGTGCATACAGACATTGGTTCTCTCCAACTGATGCAATTTGACGAAAAAATCAGGAAATACAGACTGCAAATACAAATCCATAGCAGAATATCCCGTCCATTTCTTCTGAACATATCACAAAAAAAAGAATCATAACAAAACTTGAAAATCAAGGATCGAAGCATTGATTTTTCTTTATTAAAAAAGAAACAACTGGAACTTACTAGCTTATCAGTGATCCACATGTACTCAAGCAAGTCATACGAGTCCCTGATAAAGAAAAGAAGATCAAGGATCGAATCATTATACTCCCCATTATAATCCTCTCTATAAAGACCCAAAAACTCTGCCCCTTCTTTACTCTCAGCCAAAATATTCTCATGCACCAGTTTCCTCCAATCCACTCCAGGTTCTAAAAACCCTAATTTCGACATCTTTTTTGCAATAAATTTGATATCCATGCGTTTCACCGCGAATTCTTTCTGGTCTCGGAGCCAAAAAACAGGATGGTCAAAACTAGCTTTGTTTAAGGTTGAATCTTTCTCCTTTAATGTTTTGAGCTTGTTTAGAAAATGAGTTAGCTCGTAATTAAAGCAACCATCAATGCCATTTGTCGCATCGAAAACCAATTTTAGAGCGGCTTCCCAATCTTTCTTCATACGGGCTTCAAATAATTTCTTTTCTTCCTCTTTATCAAGATCTAAATGTTTGTCAAAAGAAAAAGTAATAAGGGGGAAAAAGGAAAAATAACAGACATATGTATATTTTCGTTTGATAACGGACATAAAGTATATCGAAATAAACTCTTACCGTGTTTTTGGAGGCAATTCAAAAGGTTGACTTTGTAATCTTTGTTATACATATGCCAGCTCGATGAAACAATGATATTATTAGCTGACAAGTCACCATGTGTACATGCCATGCCATGCATCTTATCTACATCCTTTATAATACCTCTGAATGAAAAAGAAAATAAAAAGCTTTCATTTAATCGAGCAAGTACTGCAAAATTTGTTACAAAGACAAATATACCACTAATGTTATTCATAGCAAGACATAACAATGTTATTCTACAAAGACACTCAACTGTTGTTCAAACGAGTAAATTGACACTCAAAAATTATATTGACGCCAAAATTTCATTTTTTACAGTATGAGAGAGAGAGAAAACCCGAGAAATTTCTTGAAAGTCTCGGAGAAGCCCCATAGGTCATCCGGACCTGGAATTAGAACCGATTCAAGTGAAAATCCATCTTTTGCATCAATTTTATATCTTTTCATGTACCAACCAAAAGTCATCTCAAACTTGTAGCCACCCATCATCTCTCTGCAGTCCCAAATTTAACTAATTACATTAGGGAGATTTTCAAAAAAAATTAATTAATTAAAAAAAAAAATTCTGAATATTGTAAAAAAAACCAACTGAGTTTTCAGATTTTCAAATAACCCCGTGATTAGTATTTCCTTTTCAGAAAAAACCCATCTACTTTTCCATCTAATGGTATGTTAAATTTTTGGAAATGGCCACTTTACCCTCAACATGGAAATAACCATACTGTTCCATCTATTTTTCAAATAATTTACTTTCAATAGAAATTATAGTTCAATATATGATTATTTATTAAATGATTCAATATAAATTAAATAATTTTTACAGCCTATGACTCTTCATGTACCAATCCAAAAATACAGAACAAAAATCCAACTGATTACTTATAATTAACACATTTCGAGCAATTGATTAGACCTAATGAATTAGTTGAGCCAATATTACTTTTCAGAAGCGAGAAAAAAGGCGTCTTCTTTATCATCTCTGTAGCGCATACACGGAGTGAGAAATAAATCATTCGAGCTGATGTGTAAAGAATCGATATTTTTCATCTCCAATGGGTGAATGACACGTCGTACAACCACAGCCTTCACAAAATCTTCTTCAAAACAGGGCTTTTTCTCAATTAATGTCCCAATTGTGCAAAGTTGCTCACCTTACTTTGTTTTTTCGATCAGATCCTCTATTTCCAGACTCGTCTAATATGATAGAAAGAATGTTATTAAGTATCTACCGATTTGGTAAGAAAAAGAATGGAATTTAAGATAGAAAAAATAAACTAACCCGCACAGTCCAGTTATGCGTTACATTGGTTTGTAGTATAGGATGTCTTGGGATTGTCACGCTGTATTCTGAAAAAAAAAAGATTTGTAGGATTTCAAATTACTATCTTAGTTTTCCCACATGAAAAGATCAAGGATTTCCCCAGTGAAGTGGTTAGTCTCAATCAAAACTCAAAAAAGAAACAGGAAAAAGATGATCGGAAGGCAAAATGCAAGAAAGAAAGTTGGCCATGGAAAGAGGGAAAAATTGATTTTAAACGCAAGAAAGAAAGTAGTCACCTTGGCTCGTCTCGAAAATTCTTCTCATTTTGTTTAGGGCTTCTAAACTGAAAAAATGGGCGAAATTGAAGGGTGGTTTAGCGAATTTTGAGCAAAGAGAAAGTATTCGAGAGAGACTGAGAACTGAGGAGCGAGGAATTGTCCTCTTATTATTTTGAGAAAAGTTCACCTTTGCTCTCTTACAATTTGATTAATCTTTAATCAAGTCTTGTTCAATCAAATCTTTTATCTCTTTGATTTTGTTTAATTAAATTTGTCCATCCATTAAGTGGTGATTTGGCCGTTAAATACCAACATGGAAGTTATAGTCAAGCACTTATATGGCATTTTAACGATGACGATGACTCTACAATGCTTATTTTTTGTAAATTAAAAAAAAATATTTCTCTCAAAAATTATTCTGGAAAAATATTGTGGCTCTACAATACTTATTTTTTTTCTGAAAACTATTTTTCGAAATAAAATCATAATTTTTTTTGAAAAATTATAAAAATTCCGAGTTTTTTTTAAATAAAAATTTATGAAAACTACTTTTTGAAAATTATTTTTTGAAAAAAAATAATTTTATAAGATATTTTTTCGAAAACTATTTTCCGGGAATTATATTTTCGGAAAAGTATTTTACGGAAATATATTTTCTGAAATTTTTTTTTCGAAAAAAATATTTTCTAACTTTTTTTTAAAGAAATATTTTCTTAAACAGAGATAATTTATTTGGAAAAAATTCTGATTTTTCTTATGAAAAAAATATTTAAAAAAAAAGGTAATTTCTGATATTTTGCGAGAATTTTTTTTTTTTTGTAATATTATGAGCCACGTCACCATAAAAATGCCATGTATGCGCTTGAGTGTGCTTGTCATGTTGGCATTTAATGGCCCCATCACCACTTAATGAATGGAGAGATTTGATTGAATAAAATTAAAGAGATAGAGGAGTTAATTGAACAAATTGGAGCTTTACGAACTTAGTTGAATATTAATCAAATGGTAAGGGACCAAAAGTGGAATTTTCTTATTATTTTCTAATCTTTTTTTTTGAAAAATTTGTTTCTTATTGTAATTTATTGGGCTTAAATTTACAACTTTATAATGGCAGTAAATAAACATGTTAAGTTGCTTTTATAATTGGGCCGATCTGTGTACAGAATCCGTAAGCCCATAACCATGATTCGCAGTACAAGGGAGACTCCCGCTTGCTTTATAAAATTCGAATGTTTGCAATTTTTGTTCTTTAGTTTCATGTAATAAGCTTTGTAGAAATACCAGTATAATTGATCCATTGGATCATCGTCTCCTTTGCTTTTCTGCCACCAAATTAATTGATGGTTCCTACATATACCAATGATCAATCAACAACTCATTGTATGCCTCTTTAGGAACTTAGGAGAAAAACAGAATAGTCACGAATAGTCTCAATTTTCTTTTGTCATCAAGGTATTATGATTTCATTTTCATCCATCAATTTAAGACATACCTTTTAGTTCAAACCAATGTTGCAAATAGCGGTCTATAGCAGCGCTATGGCGATTTCTGGAAGCTAAACGTTGCGCGCAACGGTTTTGTTGTGGTGTAGCGTTTTTCAACGATTTAGTGGTGAAGCGGTCCCAATAGCAGTATTGCGTGCGTCTGTTGCGGTGTAGCGGTCTGAATAGCGTTTTTGATGGATTTTTTTTAATGGATATTTTTTAATGGATATTTTTTAATGGATTTTTTTAATGAATTTTTTTAATGGATAGATATTTTGTATTTTAATATTTTAATATTAATCATATTTCATTTTGGACATTACGCGATTGTGGTATTTTGTCGTAGAATGTAAGAGGTTTAGGTAACCGCAAAAAATGTAATGTAATCCAGGAAAGTGTTAGAAGTTCCCGTTGTAAGATTGCTTGCTTTCAAGAAACTAAATGGTCTCAAGTTAACTCATTTAGTATTACTAAAATAGTTCATTCTCATCTTAAAAACTATGCAACAAATGGGGCTGTGGGTTCCAAAGGAGGCACTCTAATAATATGGGGTGAAACCTTCACTCTTATTAACTCCTTTAATACTCAACACTGTTCTAACGTCATACTAAGAGACAACACAACTCAAAATGTCTTCCTTCTTTCAAACGCGTACGGCCCTATGAATAATACCTTAAAACTTCAATTCTTGAATGAACTATCTCTAATCGACACAAATCATCAAAATATCCCTTGGATACTTCTAGGAGATTTCAATCTTCTAAGAGAAAGAAATGATACGACCTACATGACCTTCAATAGACAACTCTCAATCGAATTCAACCAACTCATATTTGATTTAGATTTTAGTGAGGTTCCTCTACTTGGAAGGAACTTCACATGGACAAACAAGCGACCTTCTCCATGCCTCTCCAAACTTGTTCGGGTGATGCTCTCCCCTCACTTCATCTCTTCTTCTCTAAACTACTCTCTATATGACATACCATCCACTACATCCGATTATGCCCCCTTACTACTCTCTCTCTTCACTCACAAGTCTAAAAATTTTAGATGCTTTCAAATAGAAAGGATGTGGATTAAAAGAGAAGGTTTTCAAGAAGTGGTTAAACGTTCATGGGAGCAGCCAACAGGGGCTATTAACTCGGCCGTTAATTTCTTAATTAAGCTCCAAAGATTAAGGAGATCTCTTCTCATTTGGTCTAAAGACTTGAACTCAAACATAAATTCCTCCCTAGAAAAAGCAAAATGGGTAACTCCAATTATCGATAAGGTCGAAGAAAAAAGAAATCTAACACAGCCGGAATTGGCACTTCGCATTAGAATGCAGCTAGCCAACCTTCAAGAAATGAAGTGGCAACAATGGGCATCGTGCCAATGGATCAAACTAGGCGATAAAAATACTTCTTATTTTCACTCTATAATTTCAAAAAAAAAAGAAAGAAAATCATATTTCTAAAATAAAATTATCACAACAGCATGACAATGAGATTGAAGGATCAAGTAATATTCTAAAAGCATTCTATGATCATTATTGCTCTATCCTTGGTCACACTTCCCATTCTCCACGGAGCTCTCAATCTTACAATCTATCTTTCTTACCTTCTTCACCCACACAACTATATACTCTTGATACTCCATTTTTGGAAGAAGAGATCAAAGGTGTGGTAGATAAGCTCCCAAAAGGAAAGTCCTCCGGACCGGATGGACTCCCCTCCAAATTCATACAAGAATTTTGGGACTTACTTAGACTGGACCTCATGTAGGTAATCAATAACTTCTATGCAAACAAACTTGACCTATGGCGTATCAACCAAGCTGCCATAACTCTTATTCCTAAAGTGGAGGGAGCACTCTACTTGAACAACTTTAGACCCATAAGTGTTATTTGCTTAACGATTAAAATCATCACTAAGCTTCTCGCTAATAGACTACAACCTTACTTAGAAGAAATAATTCATCCAAATCAAGCCGCTTTTATTAAAAAGCAATCGATCACCGAATCGTTTCTAGTTACAAGAGAGCTAGCTTCGTTTGCTGAAAAACAAGGCATACCATCCGTTCTATTCAAAATTGACTTTAAAAGAGCATTTGATACGGTGAGTTGGAATTTCCTGTCACAAATGTTACTAGCTCGTGGCTTCCCCTCCAAATGGATCCAATGGATCACGAACTTGCTATCCTCCTCCTCATCTTTCCTCAAAGTGAATGGGTTAGAAAGTAGCCAATTCTTTCATGCGAGAGGTGTACGTCAGGGGGATCCATTATCCCCCATGATTTTTAATTTGGTTGTAGATGTGTTACAAAGAATGATTATTGAGGTGAACCCCCTCCTGACACCCGGAATCGTGTTCGCGCCGCAAATGCTACAATTTACGGACGACACAAACGTACTTTACTGAGGCTTCACCAAACAATCTAAAGATCATCATGAGGGTCATTCAACGCTTTGGAGACAAGAGTGAGTTGAAAATTAATTTAGAAAAAAGCTCTTTTACACCTCTTCAAATTCCCTCTCGATTCCATGGAACAATCTCTCACATTCTAGAATGCCCCAAAAAAAAATTACCGATTAAACATCTCGGTTTGCCCCTCACAATCTCCAAACCTAGAAAACATCTACTCATTCCTCTACTCCATAAAATCCAAAAAAGACTCATTGGATGGAAAGGAAAAAAATTA
The DNA here is from genome assembly GCA_027726005.1 of Juncus effusus. Taxonomy (NCBI): domain Eukaryota; kingdom Viridiplantae; phylum Streptophyta; class Magnoliopsida; order Poales; family Juncaceae; genus Juncus; species Juncus effusus. Next base: position 2,348,397 of record CM050904.1, on the reverse strand, counting down.
TCATACGGGGGTCGAATGACGCTAATCCAATCGATTCTTGCCCCCTTTCTCAATTACCATATGCAAGTCTTGTCTTTGCCGATGTGGTTAATCACACAATTCGAGAGAGTGTGTAGGAGTTTTTTATGGAGAGGTGATCAAAAATGTTATGGGGGTCATTGTCTCATTGCATGGAGAAAAGTGTGAATGCCTAAAGAGCTAGGAGGTCTAGGAATATTAGATGTTAAATCCCAAAATCAAGCCATGATTATGAAATGGTTATGGCATGCAAGGGTCAATCCAACTAGCCCATGGAGTCAACTCTTGAGATCGCTTTACAATTTCTCTCCACTTTCTGTATCACCTCATAATGTAAATAAGGCATCTTTCATCATTCAGGAACTAATGGACCTTATGCCTATCTTCTCTATCTCAAATTTTATTAATGTTGGTGGAGGATATAACACCTCCTTTTGGAAGTCAAAATGACAGGGAGATGAATCTCTTAACAATGAATTCAACCTGGTTTATGAGGAGACACCAAATAAGGAAGATTCAATATCCCAAGTAGTATCATCACATTGGGATCTTTCTGCCCTCATTAACACGAACAACCAAACTTTGTCGGCTCAGGCCAACAAAATTCAGCATATTATCTTATCTACAACCCTCACAAACGAAGAAGATGAACTTAAATGGAGATGGTCTCCGGGGGCGAAATTCACTACAAAATCTTGTTATCAATTCTTCTTTAAAACAGTAGTACATAGTAGATGGCAAAAGCGACTATGGTCGTTTAAAATCCCAACTAAAGTATGTTTCTTTCTCTGGCTACTAGCAGCTGATAGAATCCCTACTCAACGAAATTTGACAAGAAAAGGTTGGTCAAGTATAAGCTCTTGTACACTCTGCCAAACGGGTGAAGTTGAGACTAGACTACACCTCTTCGTAGACTGCCCGTACACCAGACATATTTGGAACTTAAACTACAAAAAAACACGTATAATTGATACGACTCCCATGTACTTTTGGTCGAGAGAGAGACACAACTGCCAAATAGTGGAGGTGGCCAAGGAATGGGACATTATGTGGGCATCCACCTGCTGGAGTGTATGGAAGTAAAGAAATCAACGCATCTTCAACAATGAAGCTGCTGCGCCAGAGATAGTTCATCACACCGCCAGTCAGGACACTCACATGTAGAAAAGGCTAGCTTGAAGAAACTGGTTTCATGACTTTCCTTCCTTTCTCTTATTTTTGTTCTTCTTTGCTCCCTGGTTGGTATAGCATGTAATCTTTGTAATAAAGGGGAAAAAGGGCTAATCGATAGGATTTCGGATGAACTCTCTTTGTATCCTCAAAACTTTTTTTGATTATTAAATTATAATATTTAGTAGGCAATCTCAAAAAAAATAAATAGGTTTCACCATCCCCATCCCTAAAAAAAGGTGACATCATCCCAATTGACGAAAACAAAAGAATTGCCGCGAATGGGAATGACGAAAACAAGAGTTTTACAAACTAAAAAAAGGTAATCACGTTTTTGCAAATAAAAAGATATCGCCATCTTAAAAACTCCTAATATCAACATTAAGATAAATAAGATCATTGATGAGAATCAACCCCATCTTAAAAAAAAGTAAATAATAGGTAAAACAGAAGTTTCTTACCAACAATAAAATCAATAAATAAAATAAAATATATAAGGCATATAATTATGACCATTGTCAGGAATCTCACCTCTAAAAACAATAGCCACACCACACATTGCCTTTAATAGAAAATAGACGATACAAAACAAATTCCTGGTTTTTTTCTTTTTGAATCAAATTTCTTGGTTAAAAAGCTCATAAATAATTAGTAATAGAACAACAAATATAAAGACAAGAGACACCATTGAATCACTAAATCCCATTCATAAAGCGACAAACTCATATTAAAAACCTAATGCAATCCCCACTGATATATTACATGATGAATTTAAAAAAGCTCATTCTCTTCTCAGGTGATTTTGAACACCACTTAGTCCCCCCTTGTACTAAACTCCCACCAGCTGATCAACACAACCGTGGAATTCAACATCCATCAGTTTAAATTGATTTCATTGGGAGCTTCAAAAAAAATTATATTTCAGAAGAGCTTAGGCCCAAACTATTAACACCAATTTAAGCCTCGGTTGCAATCTAGGATTTCAATGTGAAAAGGTCTGCACACTTGTGGCCCGTATATAGAGTCTGGAATTTCAAGTTCAACAAAGTAAATCCTTTTTTCAAGGAAAAATAAAAATTTGAAGAAAATAAAGAAAATCCTATTTCTCCGAACAAGATATTAGTATGGTATCCAATTCGATGCGAATACAACAATACGATAAATTTAAAAAAACTCAGGATATAATACGTTCATTATATATATTATTTTATTAATTATATTTTATATTTCAATTATTTTATATATTTTTTGATATAGAAGATGTTAAAATTTTGTTATTATAGAAATATCTTAACGAAGAGTTTTCATATTAAAATTTTGTTATAATCATATATATACTATTACTGTTTAAAAATCTAGGAAAAATTTTATGATTTTTTTTTCCATTTTGGCTCTCAAGACCAAATATGTATATTTTGTTTTTTCATTTTCTTAACATAATAAAACATCATATTTATATGAATTGTGTTTTAGATTATGCAAATTATTTTATGGGAATAATTTAGAATAACAAAATCAACGAACTATCGTTTATACGATCAAACATATCACTGGTTTTATTAATATGGTCTATAGGAAAAAAAGGGAAAATAATTATCACCCAAATCAAATGGAAATCGAAATATATAGAAAGAGTAAAATCAGGATTATCTTACTTGATTGCATATCAGTTATTCCGATGCTACATAACAGTAATAACTAATAAGTTATATATTTACAATTCCAAATAATTATAAATATACTAGAATCAAGATTACTAGGCTGACAGACACGCATACGTGGTTATAAAATTATTATAAAAAATAATAAAAATTAACTTTTGTGACATTATAAACATATTATTTAATAAAAAAACATCATACTGCAAACAAAAATTATGCATAGTCTTTCATAACTATATATATGAATAAGGTAATTTTTTCTGGTATGCACTTATTAAGAATTTAAGACCTTAAAAAAATATTTGAAAGATTAAATAATATTTTTTTCTCTCTCATGAGATTTTTTTAAGTTATTTATTTAGATAATCGTAAGAATTTTTTTAATTAAAAGAAATTTAAGAATTTTTCAAGTGAGAGAGAGACTAATTGAACTTCAATTTTTTTTAACTATGCATTTTTTTTAATTAAAAAAAAAAGATTTTTTAAGAATTTATTTCAATGGAAAGAAAGTTAATTAACTTTTTTGAAATTATTAGAGTAAAAATCTAATGTTGTTTGTTCATAACCAATGATAGTGCCTTTTTTGGCAATAATATAGGATTTTTTTTGCAATTTCCAATAATGCAGGGATACTTTTGCAATTTCAAGATAATATAGGCAATTTGTTTTTGTAAATTTTCAAAAATATTTAAATATTTGTTTTTTGTAATTTCCAACAATGCAAGGCTTTTTTAATAATTTCTACTTTTATGTAGGGGCTTTTTTGCAATTTCCAATATTGCATATTTAAGCAAGGGCATTTTTGTAATTTCTATTAATATAAGGATTTTGTATTTTCAATATAAAGTAGGGATATTTTCACAAATTTATAATTGGCCTACGTGGCCTCACCAAATCTTGCAAATTGATGCAGCATAATAGATAGAAGATAATATCCGGATAATATAAGGGTCTTTTTTTTTTTGCAAATTGCTTGAAAATATTTAGGCACGGGCATTTTTGCAAATTCTATTAATATAAGGATTTTGTATTTTCAACATAAAGTAGGGACTTTTTTGCAAATTTATAATTGGCCTATGTGGCCTCACCAAATGCTTGCAAATTGATACAGCATAATAGATAAAAGATAATAATAAGAGGGTTTGTTGTGAAAAATGTTGTAGTGCAATACCTTAAGTTACGCGAATATTTCAAAAATCCAACTATGTCGTATGGGATACAAACAAGTACCATCGGATATCGTGCAGGATATTTCACGCAATGACGAATCTTGACCAAAAACCTTGGGGCTTTAATGCAAAATAAATTAAGAATCTAGGAGGCGATGTAGATATAACTTCCAATTTTATACAAAATACAGTCATATAATCATATATATACTACTACTGTTTCAAAATCTAATGGAGGCGGCTGCCCCTTTTAGTCCTTATTAACATGCGTTGCTGACTTCACGTGTATTCTTATAACAATCTTAATAGAGACTAACAACCGCCCCATATTTGTTGCATAACATAACATCTGTCAATATTAATTCATATAAAATAAGATCTATTGCCTTAATTAATTTCTTTTTTAGTCGAAACGATATATGGCAAGCAAAAAAACCATTGCTTGGCTCCCAAGGTTTCTAAATTGTAAAACCTGAAATGGTAAGATCGACCAGGCCTAACCATTGCTTGGCTCCCAAGGTTTCTAAATTACTAATAGTTCGACCAGGCCTAACCATTATATATATTAATTCTCTATGAACAAAACCTATATGAAATTTCTCTGATCTCTCTCTTTCTGGCCGTTTGGTTGTTTCTCTTAGGAATAAATTTTCGTGCACGGCCATGCAAACTTTATTATTTGCATTGAAACAATCTCTCTCTTTGATTATCTTATTTCTAATACCATTTTTTTAAATCGTTTAATTCCTCATTTTTTATATGTTCATATAAGGACAATGAAGACAGAAAAATCAATCATTCTAGAAGAAATGTGTCTTTTTCCTTGATGATTAATTCCTCTCATTCCGAGCCTTATTTCATAATCATAATTTTTTTGAAGAAATAAAAAAAAATATATGATTGAGCTTTTTCAATTCATTAAAAACTTAATAAAATATCATATCTTTATCTTTATTATCTTTATTTTTATTTAAGGACAATGACGACAAGAAAAACCAATTTATAGGAGAAATGTGTTTTTTCCCCTGATTATTAACTCATTGGTTCCTCTCGATCTGAGTCATTTAATTTCTGAAATGTGCATATTTGTCAACTTCTTCTTGTGCAAATTATGGATTTTGTTTTCTGCCTTCAATTGTGAAAATTAAGGGAAGAATTTTCTTGCATGATAATTATTGTGTTTTTCCCTTCATGTTTAATTAATTCCCCTCGTTTGAGCTCTATTTAAATTCAAAATTTTCATTTTCTTCATAGAAAAAAAAGAAAGTATGAATGACCGTTTCCATTCATAAGAACTACATATGACATCAAATATATATTGATTTTAATTCGCCTTTTAGACTTTTTTTTTAAGCACTTTTAGATTCTTTTTTCTTCTTATATATGTTTTTTTATCTTTCTATATTTACGGACTATGACGACGAATAAAACCAATTTATAGGAGAAATGTGTTTTTTCCCCTGATTATGAACGCATTGGTTCCTCTCGATCTGAGTCATTTTAGTATCGAAAATCTTCATATTTGTGAGTTAATTTTTGCAAATTATGAACTTTTCAAATCTAGAGTTCTTCAAATTAGGAAATTATTGTCGTCTAATTTTGTTGCTATGTGATGCGTAAATGTCACCAATTTTTGGGATCGAGAATTCTCATAGGTGGCATCTGTTTGAGTGTTGGAATTGAGCATTTTTGGTTCTTTAGGCTTTCTTGAAGATTTCTTGAGAAGAAGAAAAAGGTAAAGATGTTTCTTTAGGCTTTCTTGAAGATTTTTTGAGAAGACTAAATGGTAAAGTTGGTTCTTTAGGTTTTTTTTTTTTTTGAAGATTTCTTGAGAAGAAGAGATAAAGAGGATTATTTAGGGTTTCTTGAAGACTTCTTGAGAAGAAGAAAAGGTAAAGAGGGTTCTTTAGGTTTTCTTGAAGATTTCGTGAATTTTAATATTTTGAGATTTTGAGAGGTAAAGGATTTCTTGAGAGTTTTTTTTGAAGACTTTTGAGAAAGAAGTTTGAAAAGAAGAGTTCTTGGCGAGATATTTGAACAATTTAAAGAAAAAAAAGATAGCTTCTTTGAGATATGTTTTGTAGTTAGGGTTTTTATTTTTGAGAGAAATTTTAAAGGAGAGAAGAAAAAGAGAGGAAGGATCTAAATGACGTTAGCCTTGCGTTCTTGATACCATGTTAGAATATTTAGAGGAAATAGAGGAAGAAGAGAGAGTAAACGATTTATTGTATTATTGCTTGATTGTGAAATTACACATAGGCCCTATTTATAATACAAATGAATTAATCTAAGCCATTAGTTAACTAGCCGTTGGAACTATTCTAGTCACTTATTTAGTAATCTAATCCTAGACATATATTGAATAATGAACTCCTAATTATCTTCCTAATATTCTATCAATATATTGTAATACTCTATCATTTAGACTTGCTAAATATTTAGTTAAATGAGTTCGCCATGACTTTAACTTGAATATGATGACGGAATGTCTTACCGTTTAAGCTAGCAAGCTTTTGCTGATAAATTTGATATTAAATGTGAGATACTTGAACGTCATATAACTTTAATCATGGTCCATCATTTGTGTTGAATGATCAATTAAATACAGAGAAAATTTGTAGAGTTTGTCTGTTGTATAGTATTAATAAAATTAAGATTGATAAATTTGATGTTAGATGTGAGTTACTTGAACGTCACTATAACTTTAATGGTCTATCATTTCACATCAGTCATCACCCACCTAAACATCAATATATTATATTTTAATACTATTTTCAGTTATCTATCATATCTTTATATAAAACTAATTGAAAAATATATATTTTGTATATCAATGTATTTTTTAATATGGTCAGTCTACCCTTTTATATATCAATATATTTTTTTTATAATTTTGTTATACTTTTCTAAAATTTCGGCGATATTGAATAACAAATATGTTGGTTGTTCATATCAGATCTTTTAAATGTATATGTATGTCTTGATGTCTTGACTATTAACAGTTAAAGCAAAAAAAAAAAAGACTATTAACAACATGCTTTTCCTGTCATACCAACTATTGTGATTGCAGCTTCACATTTAAGGGAGGGGATATGCTCCAAAGCTCTTTGGAAAACAATTTTTTCCAAAGACCAGATCCATTGTTGGATCAGTAAGATCTTAGTAATCCACTTAATAAGATAAACGGATCAATATCTATACCGTTAGCAGAACCTCAAAGAATTTTCACTGGAGCTCTCCATTATCCTTCTTTCTCACATGTCCGTGTGTCTTCTCTCTAACTTCGGTCTCTCTCTCGATCGATCGATCGATCTGAAAGAGTTCCAAGCTTTCCCCTTTTCCCTCCGGCGTTAGATAATTAACCCCCAATTCCAAAGTTTGAACTCTTTCAAATCGATCGAGAGAGAGAGAGAGAGAGAGAGACCAAAGTTAGAGAGAAGACACACGGACAGGTGAGAAAGAGGAATAATGGAGAGTTTCAGTAAAGATCCTTTGAGGTTCTGTAAACGGTGTAGATATTGATCCGTTTATCTCATCAAGTGGATTACTAAGATCTTACTAATCCAACAATGGATTTGGTTTTCGGAAAAATTGTTTTCCAAACGACTTTGGAGCATATCCCCTCCCCACATTTAATGTGCAAAGAATTCCAAAGTACGACACAGTCCTTTCTGGAAGCTCAAGTTCCTCTTTGATTCATTTTATTGTTGGGTTGGATACAAGTTCAAGTTCAGTATCTTTTGCATCTATATATTTTTTTTTATATATTTTTTTCTTGTGAATAAATAAGAGTCCGTTTTCTCTTTTGAATAATAAATATTTTATCATGAAGTAACAGAAAGAAAACTAGACGTGATTAGGCTACAAAGGAACTGTCGAATGAGGAACGACCCGGCCGTTTGATCATAATACTATTCTCTAGCTTTTTAGTTTTCTTTCAATATACTGTTCTCTAGTTTTTTATATCGCTTCTTTCAAACTAAGAAAAAACTAAATATTGATATTATTATTTGAGCAAATTTGTGAATATAAAGAACTTAGCTAACACCTAAACATAACTTGTTTTTCACTACCAATCCTTAGAATCAAAAATCCATATTCACAGAAAATGAGCTCTTCTCATGCCCTAGTTCTTCCCATGCCGTTTCTCGGTCATATCACCCCGCTCATGCACCTCTCGCATTTCCTATCAAATCAAGGCTTCCAAATCACATTCATGAAAATTGAGCAAAACCAAAACATCATTTCAGCCAACCATGAGAACAAAATTGAGCAAAACAAAAACATAATTTCAGCCAACCATGAGAACATGTTCAATCAAATCCGTGTGATCTCAATTCCTGATGGGTTACCGCTGGGAGTGAACCGTTTGACTTATAAGTTATTCCTTTCATTAGAGAAGAATCTGCTGATGTAGTTAGAACAAGTGATACAGGAGATAAATTAAAAGGAAGGAGAGAAGAAGATTAATTGTCCTATCGCATTTTGCTCTGCATCAGGCGTCCATCTTACATCTTACAGTATCGTATCTTAGTATTTCAAAACTCATGGAAGATGGGGTCATGGATAAAAATGGTAAATAGTAAAAAGATTACATTTTTTTTTCTTCTTTGAGACAACCCACGATCAATGGAAAAAAAAGATTACATTCTAGCCCAAAATAAGTAAAAAGATTCTTATATTCCAAATATTTATTTATTTAATTGAATTGCAAAAGGTATTGAGATATTGAGATACTAAAATCTGAAATATTGTTCTTGAATTAAAATTTATCACATAAAATTCAGAATATTCATCTGCTTTCATTGTCTCTAGGGCTTCCAAAGAATCAAGAAAAGTTCCGGCTCACCGCAACTACACCATTTATGGATCAAACTCATTTTACATGGAACTACGTAGAAGATGCTCGTGAAGCAAACACTTTTCTTTTACTTCTTCTTGAGAAACAGCAAGGCTTTGTTAAAAGCACGCTTCATCCTCTTGAACTCATGTGAAGATCTTGAGTTACCAATTTTCACAAATTTCACAAATATTCTCCCAATCAGCCCTCTTCCTATAGAACAAGCCGAAAAAATCGGCATCCAAATAGGCCATTTTGCCGAGGACACGACTTGCATGACATGGCTTGATCAACAACGAACCCATTCAGTCGTTTACCTATCCTTTGGAAGCTTCGAAACTCGACCATAATCAATTTCAAGAGGTTGCGCTTGGGCTAGAAGTATCCGAAACACAATTCTTGTGGATCACAAAACTGGATTTAGCCGATGGGGACAATAATGATGTTTTCATTAGGCAATTTCACGAACGCGTGAAAGAACACGGGAAGATTGTGGCATGGTGGAATCAAAAGAAGGTGCGCGCTCATCCTCCGGTTGCTTGCTTCATCTCCCATCGTGGGTGGAATTCAACATTGGAAGGGGTCAAAAATGGGTTGCGGTTTTTGTGTTGGCCTCTTTTCGGCGACCAATTTGCGAATCAGAAATATATTCGTGATGAATTAAACATTGGTTTGCGATTGGTTAAACATGAGAACGGCGCTGTAACAAAGGAGAATATTAAGTCTAGTTTGATTGAGTTAATGAAAAATGAAGATATGAAGGCAAAGGCACAAAAGTTGAAGGAAATTGTGAATAAGAGCATTGCTGAAGGAGGATCTTCATTTACAAAACTACATAAGTTTACTAAAGCCATGAAACAGTAAATTCAGACACTCTTGGAATGTGTAAATGTGCAGTTTCATCTAAATAATCAAATTGGCCATTGCCATGCATGCTATAAATGAATTATCACCAAGTTGATAAACTTCTATAATCAATGAAATATGTTTCTTCTTTCTTTTATTAATGGATTAATTTCCTTTCGTCTTTCAGTTTTTGTAGGGAAACTACAGCCTTTTCCTCTAAATCTCTTTGTTATTTTTATTACCTGTCAAGTAAAGTCTGTGATTATATTCAATTTTCCCTGTTCCATTTCTTTTGTTATTACTCTAATAAATTTCTTTTTTGTTAGTACTGCAAGCTCACGGCCCAATTAAATATTTAAATCGCCGGATCAAACAAAAATGCATTCAGACCCAAGCAAAACATATACAACAGGCTCAAATAATTATTTAGAAGGCCCAAATAATTGATAGAATTTAATTAAGCTCAATTCATTCAAAAAAAAAAAGAATTTAATTAAGGAATTTTTTTGAAAACCCCCTATATTTTTAGATTCCATCAAAAAGGCTCTATCTTTTTAAGGTTCTTCAAAAAACCCCTCCCTTTTAATTATATATTAAGAAATGACAATTTTACCCTCTATTTTATTATAGCTCTATTTTTTTTTTTTGAAGGATTATGTTTATGCTACCAATATTCCAAATTATATTAAAAAAAATATCCTTTATAAATATGTACAAAAAAAATGAAAAAGAAATAATTGGAATTATTTTCAATATATTTTTTGAAGAAAAATCCAAAAGCGCGATGGGTTGAGCACACACCAAAACGCGACCGTATATTGTTTCTTCTGTTTTTTAATATTTTTTATTTTTTATATATATTTTTATTTATTTTACGTATATATTGTTTTACTGCCGCTAAAAAAATAAATTTTATATACTAACTATTTAATTTTACATACTATTTTTCGCCTATATATATATATATATATATATATATATATATATCATACTGCACGAAGGAAAAAATCGTCGTGTAGCATCAGGTACCTTTTTGAAGGATTATGATTGTATTACAATTTTACTCCAAATTATACTTAAAAAAACATTGCAAATAATTTGGTTTCTCTTTTTTTGTACATTTTTGTAAAAAAATATATTTCTTTCAATATAAGTTTGAATATTGAGAATAATAACAATAACCCTTAAATAAAGAAAAATAAAGCTACACTAAAATGGGAGGGGTAAAGTGGTCATTTTAAAAAAATATAACCAAATGAGAGGGTTTTTTTTTTATAATATACAAAAAGGTTAGGGGGGTTTTGAAGAAGGTTAAAAAGATAGGGTGTTTGAAGGAATCTAAAACGATATGGAGGTTTTGATGATATTTAGAAAAGTTGGGGATTTTTGAAAAAAATTCTCTTTAATTAATCACTTTTATCTCCTACCCAAAGCAAGATTTAAATTCCTAATTAAGATTTCATCTTAACCATCCAATTAGTAGGGGTATTTTGATCATTTGTGTATTAATACCTTTTTTGATATTCTCCTCTTATTTCATGCCTATCTATCCTCTCTATTTATGTTAGACTTACATCTCCAATTTTATTTCCCCTTTCAACCCAAGGAAACACATGTCTACATATAGCTCTATTCTCTGGACACTCCACCTCTCTCTCTCTCTCTCTCTCTCTCTCTCTCTCTCTCTCTCTACATTCCGCCTCTCTCTACAATCCGTCAAGAGTAAACAACGACAAAGTAACAAATTTTAGTTTTTTGATTAAATCTTAAAAAAGTTGGGGATTTTTGAAAACATTTCTCTTTAATTAATCACTTTCACTAATTCTTTCTTACCGCAATGGCTTCCTCTTCTCCGTCGCCGTTGAGTAAATGTGTTTTATTTAATACAATGCAACATATCATTACATGCATTGAAATATTATTTTAATTTATAACATATATTAACTTTATGTAGAAAATAATATATATATACTTTCGATATCAGGTTTATTTAGCAAAATGGCTTTCTAGTGTAAACATCTACATGGGGCTGTTATTCACTTATATTTCATTAAAATATTACTTTATTTATAACTTTTTTATTGATTTATAGTTTATACATGAAACATCTCTTTTGCCCTTCTTTTAATTTTCTCAAATTATCTTTCAGGGTTGATGAAATATTTATAATTATGGAAGGAGAAATCGGAGCGAAATTCTCATGAAAAATTCATTCACATTTATCAACTAACTTTACTCTTTGAATTGTTTTATTTTATTTTTATCTTTATGGTTTCAATAGGATATTAGGATGAAGTGCGTAAGAAAGTGGCTACAAAACATTGTCACTTTGATCTTATACTGTAGTAATGATATTATATTATACAATAACTGTGGCAATTAAAGAAAACATTCCTTCATACGTAATATTAAATTATTGAGAAAATATTCGCATCACCCATTTAAATAGCGCCTAAATATATTTATTTTTTTAATTGTTCATTAATTGAGCGAATTGAAAAATAATGTCGTTTATATATCAAAATATTTTAATATGTGTTCATTCTACCTTTTTTGCTTATATATATATATATATATATATATATATATATATATATATATATATATATATATATATATATATATATATATATATATATATATATCTTTTTATAATTTTGTTATACCTTTCTGAATTCGGACAATTCTGAACGACAAATAAGCCGACGGTGCGTATGATATCCCTAAATTATTATGGTGCAAAGTTAAGTCCATACAGTGCTAACATGTATCCACCAAGTGTGCACAGTGGCGGATGTAGAGGGGTGCCAGTGGGAGCCTTGGCTCCCCCTATCATTATGAAGTTTTATATATAGAACTCTTATCTCGTACCCAAAACAAGATTTAAATTACTAATTAAGATTTCATCTTAACAATCCAATTAGTAGGGGTATTTTGGTCATTTGTGTATTAATACCTTTTTTAAAATTCTCCTCTTATTTCATGCCTATCTATCCTCTCTATTTATGTTATACTTACATCTCCATTTTATTTCCCCTTTCAAACCAAGGAAACACATGTCTACGTATCTCTCTCTATTCTCTAGACACTCCACCTCTCTCTCTCTCTACATTCCGCCTCTCTCTACAATCCGTTAATCCGAGTAAACAACGACAAAGTAACAAATTTTAGTTTTTTTTTGAAAAACCGGACCATCAATTCTAGCATACGCCATCCATTAATTCTCCAATGGTCCCATGTGGATAAATCATGTCCTTCACATTTCGAAATGAGCCAAGTTGACTATTTCCCTTTGACACATATCTCATGTATGGATTTTTTAATATTTTTGTATTATATCATATTAAATGACTCATTTGATAATTTAAATCAAACCTTTATATGCTTTGATAATAGAAGCCCAAAGAAAATATTTTAGTCCATTATATTCTTTTAATCATTCAAAGTTTTCCATACACACCACCAACCATGGGAGAATAAGATATGAAAAACAAACAAATTTTTAAATCAACACTAAAAGCACCCTAAATGAAAATCTCATACAATTAATTATCAATACAACCAACCAAATTGAACCCCAAAATTTCCGATAAACACAAAATCGGTATTACAAAACCCTAAAATTAACCCTAAAGCCCTAGCAACTCTCCCTAAAACCCTAAATACCGGTACCATTACAGGTATTTGTTGCGGATTGTTTTTCAGCCGAATGGAGCAATTGGAGTAAATCAGTTTTTTGAGGTACCGTACCAGCTGATACCGTACCTGTAACATACCGTTATATGTTATTTATTTATTTTTAGAGGTGGAAATAGTTTCCTAATTTTTCAAATATTGTCATTGAATATTCTTATCAGGTAAAAATCTGATTTGCTATTGTTTCCTAAATTACCTCCCATAGAAAAACCCTAAAAACATTTCCTATTTTAGAATGAAAGATTACATAATTATATAAGGCCATAGGTTTCCTCTCATTGATTTTTGCCGCCTACCAGCCTCTCTTTATTTCATTGTCCTTCAGACAAAACACATCTCTCTCCATGCACAAGATCACTTTTCTTGTATTTTGGCTGACAAAATAAATCATCTTTGTTTCATCTCTCCACCAGAGGTACAACAATTTCCTCTTTATTATTTTATAGGATGCTTATCTTTTCTAGTATTGACCATATTTCATTATTTTTTTTCTATATAATAAATTAGGTTAGATCGGGTTTAGTGGTTTGTCTATTTTGTGGCAGTACAATTATTAATAATTATATCTTTAATTAATGTTAGGTGAAATTCATTTTGTATCGAGTCTTTTGATAACAATTGTTTAATTCTTTTATAGAGAAAATTATATATTTATTACTATACAATTTATTGTAGTACAAATATTTTACTTCAGGTAGGTTATTCAAATATTAAGAATTTTGATTAAAGCCACGATGATTTCTGACATGATTTGAATGTATATTTTATATTGGGCGTATTTTGAGTGCATGGAAGAAATAGGTTTATAATAAAAGATGAGAACTTTGAAAGGGTTCATGTTGTGTTCATGGTCAAGTTAGATCTGAGAAAAGAAAAAGAAAAGAAAATAAGAAGTGTATTTTATAAATCATCTTTGAATCATGAATTTGTTTTAAGCAAACAGATTGTTTTCTCGTATTAAAGTGACAAGTATACTTAACAATAATAGTTTAGTAAAAGTGTTGCTAAAAGTTTACTGTATAGCATAATTTCATCTAATTTTGATTGTCATATTTGGTCTGGATGGTGGTGATATGTTGAATTAATTCTGTTAGCTTCTGACACGATCAACACAACTTTAGAAGCCGATCTTGAAGAGGAGGAGCACGTCGCAACAGATCAGTAGAAGTCACTTGTTATTCGGTTGGTTGTTGTAATAGTCCATTCCAGGTAAGGGATTTCATTTTCGCTCCTCCGGTTTTCCGTTTTAACTCAATCTGTGTTTTGACTATATCTGTGATTGGTGATGGTAATGAATAATGGTGGAATTATTAAGTTGTGATAAATAACGAGGATTAAATAATCTCGTATTAGGAGGGATATACGTTATATGTTTGTATATATTTTATATTGATTTATATATATGTATATACATTTTTATGCTAATAATGAATATGTTATATTAAATTATGTTAATATATATATATATATATATATATATATATATATATATATATTATATAATTATGTATATATGTTACATTGAGGGATGTGAGGTAGGTTATAATTTAGGAGAATAGTAGATATTAGCGTGTAGAAGTTTTCTGGAGTGCGGGGACAAGTTTGAGGTCCGTTGGGCAAGTAAGAGGTCCGTCCGTACAAGGCCGGCCTAAGGGCAAGCCCAGCAAGCCCGTGGGCTAGGACAGCCACTTGGGCCGGGGCAACCATGATATAATATAAGAGCATAATGCAGAGTTATTTGATGAACTTTTAAGAATAATACTCTGTTTCGAAAAGCCCAAAATCAGAGTTAGGCCCCTGAATTAGATTGAGCGGAGAGTACCATGGTGGAAGAAAATGAGTGTACCTCCATTTCTTTCATTACTGGAGAGAAACCCCTCTTTCTCTTTGTATATCTTTTTGGCGATGATGTACTGGAGAAAAAACTCGCATCTTCTCTCAGTGGCAATTGACGATCCTCCTCTCGTCTCTCTCTCACAGCACGATGATCGCTTCTTCTGAGTAGAGATTCTCTCCCTCTCATCTAGTTATTGTTGGTAAGTCCTGGTCCTATATCTATCTTTCTTACTCACTAATTTGTGTTCTTAACTTCTAGTTGTTGTTCTAATTTTAGTAATTGCATCTCTTAATTTCTTATCCATTTATTGCAATCTCACTCTTGATCATAGTAATGATATCTATTTATTGCAATTTTCAGTGGTTCTTCTTATTTTAATGAGCTCTTATTTGTATTGTCTGCAAGGTATTCTAGGTCACTGCCACTGGGAGTTGCAGCAAATAAGTTGCTAGAATCGAAGATAATCTGCTCAATTCAACACTAGAGGGGTATTGCCTGGTTTTTAATTTTTTATTTTCTTTTGGGCATTGATCTAATCTATTCATATATAGTCTTAATTTAAGAAAATTTCCAATAATCGGAATTAGCAGAAGAATTAATGTTAATATGATAGCACTTCTCCACCAATTCTTCCATATCTAATTTCGTATTTTTGGGTAAGTTTTATATGATTTCTACTTGATAACAGAAACAATAGTACTGAATTGTACAGGAGACAAGAATATTGTTGGAAGGAAGCTGAATGTATATTTTCTGTTTTTGATTCATTAATTTGTACATGAGAGGACTGGTATATATAATAACCTCTAATCCTAACAGTCACTAAGCTATTGGATCCATTTTATAGACTTAATGGATCTTGATTAGTACAAGAATTTAATAATCGCACTGCTATACACTTGGATATCTATTCTATAAAATTTCCAGTCCATGTATGTTTATCCTACAATATATATTGCTAATACTACTGTAGAAAATTAAGACGATTTTTTGTTACATTTCTTGGTTGCCGTTTTATTCTAATTCATATCCTTATTCTATCTTTAAATCCCATAGAAAACTAAGGTGTAGATGATTTAAGGAATAAAAACATATCTAAGGTAGTAGTAATCTTCTTTAGACAACAAAAATACAAAAAATTCCCAAATACGAGGTCGAAAAGACGAAATTAATTGTGGTTTTCATGCTCCTATTTCTTGCAACATATGTAAACTCTCTCTAATATGAACCAATTAATTTTAATTAATTCTATCTCCTCAGGTTATTTATATTTTTGAAACTGGTTGATTCTATTAAAGTAAACTTTTTCTTGTTTGAATAACTTTGAGCTCTATAATTTATTAATATTTTTTTCTTGTATTTTTTTATTTCAAGGGCAACTTCACGGGGCTTTATCATAGAGATAGTCACACTTCGGGCTAGGGCAACCCAAATGTCGGGGCCGGCCCTGCGTCCGAAGCAAGTAAGAGGTTTTGGAGCACATAACCGGAGTAAAAATATTCATGCGTAATGACAAGTAAGAGGTCTACTCGAGACAAGTAAGAGGTCTCGGGTTCGCATGATAACTAATTAGTATGTGAAGGGCAAGTAAGAGGCCCCTCAGGAACAAGTAAGAGGTTTCGGGGTAATAAGAGGTATAGATGAGTAGTGGTGCGTCAAGGTAAGTAAGAAGTCTTCTCGGGACAAGTAAGAGGTCTCGAGAGAGCAAAAATAATTCATTAGGAAGATAATATATATTTAGTTATTTATTTATTTCATATTCATGCGTATTACAAGATATTTATAAGTAGAATTTATTTATAAATCAGATATTGAAGTATATAGTTTCACCCGAAGGAGGCTGGGCCTGTATTATCATTTGTACAACCTTACTGAGTACTGATGTACTCACCCTTTTTATTCTTTGTTTTGTTTTGCCCAGGTTAGCGGTATTTTGGAGCTTTGGGGATGTCATGAGTGGCGGTCACACATTTATTTTTATTTTAGTATTTTATCTAGTTGAAGCAGATGATGATATTTATTTTAGCAGAAGTTTAAGTGGTTTGAATGAATCACTATGTAAGACATTTATTTCTATGTAAGACATTTATTTATTTAAATAAATTTGACTTTTATTATTCTGTGAGAATGAATGTGAAGAGGCCTTGTAGCTTCGGCTACGGCGGTTGTCCTGCCCCAAACCCTAAATTTAGGTTTTGGGACGTGACAGTACCAACATATATGGTTTCTCTTCAAAATTCTACCTATACTAGCCAACAACACCGATATCTGTAAAAATGAAAATTTCTGACTGAGTTTGCTATCATTAAAATAAACAAAAATAGCATTCAATGAAACCGAAATGATAAAGTATTTAGATGAATTATTTCTAATAACCCTAGCCCTAATCATTATTTTTCTAATTCTTTCTTTTTTTTTTTACTTTTCTAATTCTTTTTTATATTTTTAATTTCAGATGAATAAGTTCCAACAGCACTTCCAACTATGCTTCTATGAGCAATGACAAAAATATTCACTACAGTTAATGAATTTTCTAGAATTGTTACATTTCACAAGTAGAACAATAGACAACATAAACAAAGCCCTCTTAACCCTTACTAAGACCTGATAACCTTAAATCAGATCCAATAACCCTAATTAAGGCCAAATAATCCTAATAATGACCTAATTCAGACATAAACAACCTTAATTAATCCAAATTACCCCTAATTCGTACAAATTGACTTCTAATTAACCCTAAATTAGACCTAATTCAGAACTAATTATCCGAATCGAGACCATCCAGCCATACCGGCAAATTATTTTCAAGAAGTATACTTTTTTTTATGTAAAAAGAAAACAAGCATAATTAAACACTCTTAACCAATTGGTATCGAAGAAATATCGTACCTCTTGAAGCGAAGGGGGTTTTCGCTTGAGATTCCTCCTCCATGGCTGAATCGAAGGGGGGGAAGGAGGAGCGGGAGCTCTGAAGAAAGAGAAAGAGTAGCGAAGAAAGAGAGAGTCACAATCGAAGGCTGGCGGTTCTCTTCTGTCATTCTCCCATCGTAGAGAGAGAGAAGAGTCCTCTCTCTCCCCCATTGTAGACAGAGAAGAGAGAGTCCGCTGTTTGTGTTTCTTTCCGATCGTAGAGAGAGAAGAGAGAGTGAGGATTAGGAACAGAGAGAGAGAGAGAGAGAATATAGGTGACCGGCTGTAAATTACCAATCTGCCCTTATTCTTTGAATTTTGGAAAAAGAAGGTAACCGGCTGAGAGTTTTTTCTCTCATTTACAGCCATTGGATTAAGAGGTTACCTGAAGTTATAGCCGTTCATTTTCTGCTCTGGGTAGAATATAATTTCTCATATATATATATATATACCCCTTTATAACGTGAAAATTCCGGCCTCGTACAATTATTTGTATGGTAAAATGTGTTGGTTCTTGGGCTTAAAATTAATTTCTTTCTCATTTGCATTGGGACTGTTGATTTATTTACTTCAAAAAAATTAAGCAAGACATACAATATCAGCTAAATCCAACTATTAAAACTCAATTTAATACTCATTTATATTTTATTCAACAAGCTATCACATATGCACAAACACCATAATCTTTTTTCCCCAATTACAAAATCGGAACACCCCCAATCCCCCCTCCCCACCTACAATTTTTCAAGAAAGTCCTATTTCTTCTCCAAATTATAAGTAACGAAAAGTCAAGTAATATATTTATTTTCTTAAAATTATTTGTATCATTTTTTCTCTCTTGTCAAGATTAGAAATACTATTTTTTTTATTAGATTATAATATTTTGTGATGTTAATGATAAACAGTAATATTATGTATTTTGTTATTTTATTTTTATACGTCATGTATTTTGTAACTCAGTCTCTCTAGTATAAGGTTTTGGCTCCGTCACTGAGTGTGCACGAGAAATCTTACATTAAATACGTTGCCTTGTCTTAATTGAACAAACAGAAATATATCACTTTGTAAAGTTTAAAATTAGATTGCTTTAAGTAGCTTTTTCTTGACGTGTATATCAATTAAGGAACCGACCTTCATCTCCATGCTTTTTGGCTTGCATGTACAATTGGATATCAACATATCGGGTTTGAATCTTATTGCAAATGGATCCGGTCCTCTCCATTTTATGTCTAAATGAGCCCACCTTTTTATATATTAATACAGATAAAAAATGTTCACCTATCAAAATATAAATAAGTTTTCTCATCATTTTCTTAAAAACAATAATTCTTAATCAAATGTCTTTTTTGTTAAAAAAATTCATATATAAATTTCATTTGAATTCCCTTTGTTCTGAGTTCCATGTTGATATGGTTATTTAACTTAATTGATTTCTCAACTAAAAATATACGTCCAACAAGTAACACATAGATTAAGTATTTTAAATATAGGTGGTACTCTTAAGTCTAACTATAGGCATTAATTGGATTACTTTTCTTAATTATTTCATGATATGAGAGACAAATTTTAAGTTCCATTCAGCCAAAGTGAGTTACTTTTTGGATAAATATGAAAAAGTCCATGACACTTCTAGATTTTTGATATCTTAATTAAGTGAAATATCTTTCACTAATAGCAAGATAAGTCTTTAAATGAAATTTTGTTCTTACAATTTACTAGTCATATCAGGAAAAATGCTTACCATTTGAACCCTTTTCCTTTTCCGGCTACACCTGTCAAGATTTATCTATGAACAGAAGTGGTAGCCATGATTTATCTAACAGATCCATCAATACATAGACCAGGTCCGTGAAATAAATGTTTGGATTGAAATTGTAAAAAATCTATTAAGCTTCGCGTGTAAATTTTTTATCACATATCATTTCAATCAAATCTGCTTCTCGAATAATTGTCAACCACATATCATTTCAATCACACATCATTTCAGTATAACTTTCAGATAAAGTGATTTTGAAGTTGTCTGATTTTGAAGTAAAATCAAGTTATTTTGAGATTAGATGGAATTGGTTTGCAAATATTACATTAATCAGTATTCTGATTTCTTGCAAATGCTCTTAACTTTGTAATAGGAAGTAGGCAGCAGAATAGTACACGTCACTTGCTTCTTTTTTTTGTAGTACTATATCATGAATTGTGGAGATAATTGGTTGTTATTATTTTTTTATTTTTTGCATTTTAGTGGGCTCTTTTTTTCAATTTAATGTTTTGTTATCTTTCCATGGGAAGGTAGTATCGATCAGACCACAAAGACACATTACTTCTTTACTTCTTTTTCATTTTTGATCCAATTTTGGCATTTGATTTGTCTCCCAAGTAAAAGCCAAATGAGTCATGAATTTAATATGATAATGTACAATTGTACATTCATTATCTATTTATCTTAAAGTAAATATATACTTCAAAAAAAATACAAATATAATCAATAATCAATATGGACAACTTGATATGTTCAATTATTCAAATGGTAAATAATTTAATTAAGTTGTGTAGTGTATCTGTCATATAGCAAGCATATCTTAGCATTTAACATTGATTCTTAAATGTAAATATTGATTTTTTTTATTTATTTTTTATTTTTTTGTTTTGTTTTGCGGCTAGGCAGATTTTATACACTTTCAATTAAGTATTTGAAACAAGAATGCATGCATGGCCACTTGGCCATATTCTTCATTCATTGCCTTCACATTTGGATCTCTTACTAAACTTTGGCTTGCACATAATTCCTACGTAACAAACTACATATCACTCCACTATATTTGTATTTCACATATATCAATCATATACCTACATGCCTATTTGTGCCTGCATAAATCTCTCTCTAAAAGAAAAAGATACTAGGAAAATGAAATTTGGACGGAGCTAGATTTTCTAGTTTCTTTTCCTAATTATAGAGCTCCTCTCTATTTTTTATTAGTTTTTTACTAATTAAAGAGCTCTTTCTTCTCTCTATTTATACTCTCTCTCTCTCTCTCCCTCCCTCCCTCTCTCTTTCTCTCTCTCGCTCTCTCTCTCTCTCTATCAAAATAAACTAGCGAATGATTAGCTCGTGAATAGCAATGATGAGGTTGATAAAGATTCTCATTGATATAATACTAATCCTATGTATAACACAGAAATGCTATGGACAGAGCACAAACCTAAGCAGAAAGAGCTTTCCACAAGGGTTTGTTTTTGGGACAGCTTCTTCTTCATATCAGGTCAGAATCTTATCTCTCTCTAACTCTTCACAAAAAATGAATGACTTTTCTTTTCTTCAAAAATGTTATTCTTTTTCTTCAGTTTAAGTCATGTTCTGGAAATGAGTATAGATCGAGTTATCTCTATAGTTTTTCTCATACTTGATCTTGATGCTCAAGTAATCGACATAACTTCGCTTAATAACTCTATCAGCTAATTAAAAAATAATTGGTGATTAAAAATAGTAATGAGACGGAACTATCCAAATTTATTTAGTTTCACGATCAATTTGCAATTGAGCGGACAAAATGTGATGATTTAATTTTTTTTTTTACAAATATAATTTTGGTTTGCTTACTAAATATATTATACCATGTATTGCTTGAACATGCATTGCTTGGAATTGTATACCGTGCTAATTAAGTTTGCAATTTTTAAGATATATACCATTCATTGTTGCAGAACTTAAAAGATAATCCATTAAGAAAACATTTCAAAAAAAAGAAAACATTTCAGAAATTTATTCTTTATTTAAAAATTATATATTTTGTTCATGCTAAATCACATTAGTTTGTCGATGAAAAATGAAAGATTATGGTACTTCTTCTACTCACGTGCAGTGTCTTTAACGAAAAATGCTCTGGTTCAGGCCCCAGCATGGACCAGTCCGTTAGCTTTGGATTCAACTAAACTTCTAGACCCTTTCATACTTAGTTTCTCACGGCAAATATAATCCAATAATATAATATGATATTTTTTTCTAAATGATTGTTAGACGAGGCTAAACCACAATCACAACCATTTCAACAACTCTCACCCTTATTTATGGGTCCTACAAATATACAAACTAAGCATCCACAAATCATCGAGAAAAAAAATATGATTCATATGAAGATAGTTGTGAATTTGTTTGTGATTGTGGTTGTTGTTTTATTCTTTTTAAAATCACAGTAATAAAAATATGCAAAATATATATAGATACATTATATTTATCATTTCAACATAATAAAAGTAAGTAAATAAAAGAAATCAGAAGAAATGAAAAGAAATGAATTTTTTTTTTTAAATATCGATTTCGTTTAGCCAATAGTCCATAACTCTAGTCGTAAAGTGCACTGCTTGTAACTTTAGAGATTATGTGTTCAAAGTAGGGGTAAAAACGGTTCAGATACGGTTCGGATAGAGGTCATACCATATCCGTACCCGTATTATTTTTTCGGATCCGGATACGAATTCGGTTCGGATTTACAAGATACGAATATTATACATATACATATCAATATCCAATATAGGATGAAATATCCGAAAACGAATAGTATTCGGATTATAATTATCCGGATACGGATATTATCCATATCTACTCGGATATTATCTATATTAGTAAGTCAAATCAGTTATCATATTCGGATAATTGTTTTCGAATATGGATATTTTACGGATACAAATACGGGTCGATCGGATATTGTCCGACCCGTTTTCACCCCTTGCTCAAGGTCATTGGAATCATATTTGTTTCTTTAAATAAGTATACAGCAATTGTCGTTCTAAAAAAATTAATATCAAACTTTGTAGTATTTGTTCTTTAAGTCATAAGAAATAAATATCAATTTTTGTAGTATTTGTTCTTAAATTAAGTTTTTTAGTTTCAGCAGCCCAACTCTTTCAGTTCCCATACTCGGCCCAATTAAATCAAGCCCAATACTTCTTGATACAAATTGTGATCATGTTATTTCCTCTACAGTATATAATTACTCCATTGCATTTTCATTCCATAAGTATTTGTGAGCTCAATCCAGCAATTTAAGCCGAAGAATTTCAAATCCTTCGTAAAATTCATGTATTACCCAATTCGAACACTTTTGGATGAATATATAGTTGCTTAATTGATAATTTGCTTTGGAATTATGGTTATTTAGTTAATAATTCAGGTTGGTATTTGTTTTTGTTACTGATTTTGTAGTATGAAGGAGCAGTTAAAGCAGATGGAAGAGGATCGACTGTGTGGGATAAATTTGCTCATACATTTGGTAATTAAAATAAAAATATATATTTTTTAGTTATTAAAGAATTTTGAATTTTTCTACAAAGAAACATTATTGTAAATTTTTTTTATTTCCTCTTGTGCAGGAAAGGTGATAGATTTCAGCAATGCTGATGTGGCAGTTGATCAGTACCACAGATTCGAGGTGAAATTTCTCAAATACCCCTCAAAATATTATTTTTCATTATTTAATTATAAAATGTAATTAAATTATTAAAATTATTATTTTAGGATGATATACAACTTATGGCAGATATGGGTATGGATGCATATAGATTCTCCATAGCTTGGTCTAGAATTTTCCGAAGTATATTTTCAATTTTCAAAATTATACATTATTTCACTCATTTAACATTTTTTTCTTTATTTTAATTAAAAGAAAATTAAAATTTATCATGCTAATATATTGTCTCATATATTATTTTATTTTTTCATAATTTGTCTCATATTATTTTAGATGGTAGTGGTGAGGTTAATCAGGCTGGAATTGACCATTACAACAGATTCATCAATGCATTAATATCTAAAGGTAAATGAATATCAAAATATACTTATCAAAAAATTCTTAATTCATCTAGTTATAACTGCTTTAAATCATTGTAAATTTGCATGGGGAAAAAATTCCAGGGATCGAACCATATGTGACACTTTACCACTGGGACCTTCCTCAAGCTTTGGATGATAAATACAACGGTTGGCTTGATAGACAAATCATGTAAATGCCCTATCATTCATCTTATTTATATATTCATTTCGCCATTACTACTTTCATTATATTCACTTCTCTAAACAATAATTTTCAAGGTTTTCTTCGATTTACAATGCCTATAATATTAAAAATTATAACTTCTACTTCCCTTACAAAAAATACTACACAAGAAAGTGATTCCT
Source organism: Juncus effusus (assembly GCA_027726005.1). Lineage (NCBI taxonomy): Eukaryota > Viridiplantae > Streptophyta > Magnoliopsida > Poales > Juncaceae > Juncus > Juncus effusus. The sequence goes on along the minus strand of CM050904.1, from coordinate 2,324,081 downwards.
GGATATAATAGAGTGGAAAGATGGATTTTATATCCTGTTTTAAGTTGGGCCGTTAAATTTTTGGTCTAGGTTCGGCCTGGGTTATTTTTGAGTTTTTTTTTTATAGAAAGGAAATGTAAAGATAGATGATAAAGTGAAAATTGTAATTTTTGTAAAACATTTTATTAATAGAATTTTTGTTTGGAAGGGGGATAATTAAGCCCCTCCAAATTTCCTCAAAAAAGTTGACAAGAAAGCATAGATAGGCTCTATAGTACAAATATTACATCTTTAATTAACCATACTCAATCATAATTATTTGCACTATATACCCTATTATACACAACCGTCATGCTTAATTTCCATCCTACATAACATTTTTTATTGGTAAATTTGCAAAAAAAGCCCCTGCATTATCCCTAAAATGCAAAAAAGCCCTTGTCTTATTGGAAATTGCAAAAAAGCTCTTGTATTCTTAAGAAAATCAAATCCTCTTTTATGAAATTTTTTAATAAAAATATATTTTTCATAATTTTAATTCAAAAACATTTTCTTGAGAAAAAATATTTTTACAAAATAATTTTTGAAATATCTATTTTCCGAGAAAAATTATTTAAAAAAACGATATTTTTTATGAAATTTTTTTTGTTAAAAAAATATTTTTATAAAAATAAAAAATTACTTTTCAGCAAAAAAAATTTGCTCAAAAAAAAATTTCTTAGATTTTTTGGAATATTTTTATTAATAAAAATATTTTTGAAATAAATGAAAATAAATATAATGTGTTAGTTAGCGGTGTTAAAAGTGAGCTAATGATAGGGACTGAATTTAATTTTCTTAAGAATACAAGGGCTTTTTTGTAATTTCCAATAAGGCAGGGGCTTTTTTGCAATTTAGGGATAAAGTAGGGGCTTTTTTGCAAATTTCCGTTTCTTATTACCTAACTTGACTTCAACATTTGAACCTAGTAATTACATTACCATCGCAGAACTGACTTCTCCAAATACGCGGAGACGTGTTTCGCCGCGTTCGGAGACAGAGTCAAACACTGGATCACGTTCAACGAGCCCCACACGTTCGCCATCCAAGGCTACGACGTCGGGCTCCAGGCCCCCGGCCGATGCTCGATCCTCCTCCATTTGTTTTGCCGCGCCGGAAACTCGGCCACCGAGCCGTATGTTGTTGCTCATAACACCATTTTGAGTCATGCTACTACTGCTGATATATATAGGAGGAAATATAAGGTGAGATATTGGCTAGGTTTAATGACGAATATCTTTATTATACCAACATAACATTAGTTTACAACTTGAAATTAAGAGTGCGAAGTTGATTTTCAATCGCATTGATGAAAAATATATTAATTCAGTATGTTGTAGATTAGATCTTGTGATATTTTAATTTTTTTATATTTATTATTATATTATGTTTTCTGATTTAATTGTTATCTATATTTGATGACATGTAAGAGTAAACATATAATTCCAATCCAAATATTATGAAATTTAATGTACCACAGAATAAAATGATATACTTTTCATCTATACGGTTGAAAATTCATATGAAGGTGGTAAACCGTAAACTAGAGTCAAGTGATTATTAATTTTTTTTTATTTTTATTTTCTGCGTGGATTAAAATATAGGCTACGCAAAAAGGGTCAATTGGAATAGCATTTGACGTGATGTGGTATGAACCAATGACAAACTCTTCTGAAGACATTGCCGCCACTCAAAGAGCTCAAGATTTTCAATTCGGATGGTATAAATTCAAATTTCAAAATTCTTAAAAAATAAAGTATCTTCAATATCTAGCAGGTAATTTATAAACTGAATATAACAGGTTTATGGATCCATTATTCTTTGGTGACTACCCAAATTCGATGAGAACTAGGGCTGGAGATAGACTGCCGAAATTTTCCGCTGATGAGGCGGAATTGGTTAAGGGTTCGTTGGATTTTGTTGGAATAAATCATTATACAACTTATTACGCGAGACATAATTCCACTAATATTATTGGTGTTGTGCTTCGTGATACACTCGCTGATTCTGGCGCCACAACTCTACGTAAGTTTGACATGGTTTTGTAAAATACTTTTTAATTTTATGAATTTTAGTAGGTCAGTGTTAATTTACTTTGTTGTATTTGAAGAAATATTTATATTTTTCTTTTATTTTCTAATTGGCAGCTTTCAAGGATGGAAAAGCAATTGGAGACAAGGTGAGAAATGAAAAATTAAATTGCAATCAAAATGCTACTTAAGAAAATATATAAATAAAATAAATTCAATATTAATTATAATTTTTCTTTTTAATATATGAGCTCTTTTTTTAATTTAATTTTGTTACACAGGCTTCTTCAATTTGGCTGTATATTGTGCCTGACGGGATGAGAAGTTTAATGAACTATATCAAGAATAAGTATAACAATCCACCTGTTTATATCACTGAAAATGGCAAGCACTCTCGTTAATTTATTTCTTTTATCATATTGTCAAGTTTATTAGTTTCATTTTAATTTTTTAATTTTATTTTATTTTATTGTATTTCATGCAGGAATGGATGACTCAAACAGCCCATTCATTTCATTAAAAAATGCTCTGAAAGATGATAAAAGGATCAATTATCATCACGACTACCTCTCAAACTTATCTGCTTCAATTCAGTAATTAAATATTTCATTTATTTTACTAAGAAACAAATAAATTCAATTCAATAATATACCGAAATGAAGTTACCTAAGTTCAGTATTTATTTAAATACTGACTAATTGCAATTACTCAGATCCAGTTTTAACAATCCAAAATATTCAAACATCTCAAATTAAACTAACGTGTAAGAATTGCATAATTTAATATTTTCATAAAAAAATTATCAGTTCCATAATTCTATTTTTTTTCTGAATTGTGCAGGGAAGATGGTTGTGATGTGAGAGGATACTTTGTGTGGTCTTTACTTGATAATTGGGAATGGGCGGCTGGATATACTTCAAGATTTGGATTGTATTTTGTAGATTATAAAGATAATCTTAAAAGATATCCAAAAAACTCTGTTCAATGGTTCAAGAATCTTTTGAACTGATCAGTAGTGTGATTTATTTACGTCTATGGTTTCTGATTATAAATAGATTGATTGAATTTGTGTGTAACAAACAACAAAATTTTTTAATTATAGATGATATTTATTGTGCTAATTTGTTTCTTTTCCTTTTTATTTATTTTTTTCTTTTTTTTTGGCAAATTTTTATTTCTGTTTTGATTGGATTGGGAATTGGGGAGGAATGGATTTTTAATGCATTTGCCACGACTCGCCCTTGAATATAGGATCTAGTTTTGTAAGATGTCATTTTGTCTACATTTTTAGAGTTAAATAGAAAAATAATATATTATTTAGTTTTAGTTTTGATATTTTATGCATTATCCTTTTCTGTAATTTCAGCAGGGATATGTTTCGCACTCGAACAAAATATTTAATTTCCATGAAAGGTCTAAAAAATACAAGGAAAAACAATTTGAAAGAACAAAAAACAGCATCCTTCTCATGTTGATTAAAGAAGAATGAATGAAGGAGCTTTAAAAATTATATAACATAATAATATCAATTATATAACATAATAATATCATTACTAAAACAGATAAAAGATAACAAACAATTTCAATTTCTTATGAAATTTCACAATACCATTATGGTATTATGCATACTTCTCTATTTTAGAAACACAAACCTTAAAAGAGTTTATTTATGCATTACAAATTAGTTCACTATTATATCAAACTTTATTATTTCATTACAAAGACAATGTAGCAAAATTGCAAAAATGCCCTTACCGTTAGTTTGGACTTAAAGACCGTTAGCTTTCATACATCAATTCCCTTAAAAAAATACGTTTAGAGCTTCAAATAAAATACGTTCAAAAATATTTACTAGATATTTCTCACATAAGATTTTTTCCAATTTCCAAAAAAATACGGGGGCTTTTTCACAGTTTCGGCATACTGCAGGGGCTTTCTCACAAATTTTTGCGTCTAAAACAAAAGTATAACCACCTCGTTTCCGTAATTAACGCATAACCTAGGGACTACAAAGGAAAAGATAACTTATCATGCATGTTTTCCATCGCCGGTGGACTTGGTCCATGAACAGAGCATGGACTGGATGACCATTAAGGCCACCGGCAAAGGCAGCAGCGAATTTGGCGAGTGGAATAGATAAGTGATAATAACAATTTTAATTTGAGCACATTTTTTACTCTACAAACACAAACTTCAAAGTCATTTTTTCTCCAATACAAATTAATTCACTAATTTATCAATCTTATTTTCATTACAAGTCTAATGCAGTCTATCATCACACTCAAATTACATACGATTCAGTTGTGGACCAACTCAAAACCCATTCATATAACTATATACATCTTTTCACATATAATTACATATAACTAATTAATGAAATATTAAGTTTAGCAAGCCTTTTGCATCTTTCCAGCACCATCCGTAGATGGATAACTTTGAGATCCACTCAATCACGCCTATTTGGGTTCATCTCGTAACGGAGAAACGGCCTTTGATTATTCTTTTCATAGAAAAAAATAAAGAATATATTAATATAATAAGAATATTCTATTCCATTTATTAAATAAAAAAATTTATAAGGCAATTGTATTTCATTATTAAATAACAAAAAATGAAGTTTTATAGACTGTTATCTGATAGAAAAGCAGCAACAAAGGACAAACAGTATTGATGAAGTTATTAGTAGACCTTATGTGATGACGAAATATGTATTAGTACCCTCTAATATCTCAACAAATAATAAAGTGTTTATTGAATTTATTGACATTGTCCATGTGCTATTTAATATTGAATCACTTTCTAATGTTCCTGGGCTATTAAAACTAGTTATTTATATAACACAAAGGGCTAAATGAATTAGTTATAAAATGCAGAATGTATGATTTCGTAAATGTGGTTTCTCAAACTTTCTCAAAGTTTCTGATTACTAGCTTACTAGTAAAATCCAATCATGCCAAAATTGTTTTTTTTTTTTTGGCACAAAATGGATTATAGGCCTGAGAGTACTTCCCTCAAAAATTTAACTAAAATGATTCACGCTAAATATTTGATTCTTCTCAACATTGAGCATGACACAGTACGATATTGGTTCACAATAGCTCTGAAGATCCATACCCTGTTAAGAATTTGTGTATCAAACCTCAGCTAAATACAACTAAATATAATTAAAAAAAAATACTAATCAAAACTTATTTAAAAAAAAATGTATGCTCTTCTTGAAGTATATTAGGAGATTTTATAGCATGTTTTAAAATTATTTTTGTTTTATAAAACGTGGTTCTTGGTTTGTGCGTATTGTATGGTCAGAAGCTCTTAAAAATGTTACAGCAGTCTGATTAATCTCTTATGTATAAGTTAATCTCTATTTATAAGTTCGCATAACTAAATAAAGAATATTGTGAAAATGATAAGGAAAATTATGGGGTCCGGTCCATACCTATCATCCATTCAACGTTTCATAACTATATTTATGCTCATAAACTTATATATGTAGGTATGATTTTGTTAACCTGGTATCTTTTCGCTGTGAAATAACAATTATTATTATTAATTAGTCAGTGCATAGTGCCATTATATTTTTCAGGAATACAATATTAGTTAGTAAGATATTGGAGGATACTAATAGAAACTTGATCATCATAGAAGGTCTACAACTATTATTAATTCCATGTTTTCTTCTATTTCCATTTTGAAATTAACAAAAGTGAAATTCTCTAAGACATACCTGAGAGTTTTTCATAATGGAATGAACTCCAAGATGCATGAGAGTTGCGGATTATGTCAATTATACTTCCGCCTTTTTTCTAATATGTCTTGATATTTCCTATATATGTGTGATTTGAGAGAATAAAAATTGTTGAAAATGACAACTAAATTTAAAGATTTATCTCTAGTATTATAAATTAAAGATTTATCTCTGGTATTATAAAGATCTATCTCTAAAATTAAACTTTTTAAAACCGACTAATGACTCATAGTCTAATTAGTTAAATCTGTGCGCATACCAAAATGTGTTGAGGAAATTTCAGTAGTATGTAGAATTAGTAGATGGCCTTAATATTTATATATTTTAAGTCATGTTCCAAATGTCGCTGTCCTTAAGGTTGAATTCATCCCCACCATAGGTTGTGCAACGGGTCGACGAATAACCTCTCAGGATATCTTGAAGCGTGTCCGACTGCGTCTTGCACCCGACAAAATCGATCCCCCTGAACAATCGGCCCTTACATACAAGACTATCTTTATACTTAATTAAATGTGGCCACCATTTAATTTAGTATGAATCTGAATTTTTAGAATTTTGTGAAAGAGGACTTGTAATATTGTGTTATTATGAATACATGGTTTCTCTCTTTCACCTTGTATATATCGTTGCATTTTCTTTGAACCAGAGTATTGTTCTATTGTTTCTTTGAACCATGCCCCTCTATTTATAGGGATCTTGCAATATTTGACCAAATGGATAAGACACCCTTTGATGTCAAGAGTTGTTGTCAATCTCATAATAAATGGATGGATGCAACTTTTGGTGTGGATATACCTTTTGGTGTCAAGAGTTGCTGTTAATTTCATCCTAAATAGATGGATGCAACATATAGTGTGGATACATCTTTTGGTGTCAATCCTAGATGGATACATATTTTAGTGATCAATCCTAATTATTATATGATGGCATCATCACTTGATTTCATATGACCAACTTTATGTGGTCCTTGGTATAACAACCAACCAACTACTTGTCAATAATTTGACAAGTTATAACACAAATATCTCTTCCACTAAAAATACAAAATGATTTTATTTTAAAAATTTCCAACAAAATGTTGTTGATCCAAATTTATGCGGCGAAATTTCATTGGCAACCATCCCTAGTTTACTGTTCAAATTGCACTTTCATGAGTGGCAAGCATTCTTATTTTGCTGCTCTAATTGCATATTATTCAGGAATCTTCATGCAGCATGTAACTACTATGTATTGCCTAATTTGGTGTGATATACTAATTAAATGGAGAGATACAGATTAAGCTCTTCAGACTCCATTACAGCAATTGTCAAAGTTCATTGACTTGTTTAAATTTTATTGTGCACACCAAAAGCTCAAGTCATTTTCGAAACTTCCCAAGAATTCTTGTTTGCTGAAACTGAAACATCTATATCAATCTAAAATATCATTCCAAATGTTAGATGCGGAATAATTTCTCAGACAAAATAAAGAAAAAATAATATAAACCGCCAGCAAATAATTAATTTTCGGCACCATCACTATTAACAGAAAAGTTCACTTTCACAAAAAATAAAATCAAACAAACAAAAAAAAACTCTCCGAGTAGGGAAACATGTTCAATCAGGACACGCCAGCTCATACATGGCGCAATGTATGCATCCTGAATAATAATCTTTTTAAACTAAATTATCAAATTATTTTTCAAAACCCCAAAAAAGTACCAAAAATAAAAAAAGATTCCGTCTAATAACGGAGCATGTAGGTCCTGCGCCTAAACCAGTTGTTGGAATATATTTTCTTAAAATGTTTCGTTAAATAAACTGAATGACAATATAATTTTTTTTTTAAAAATATTAAAAAAATTCTGAAAATATAAATTTCTAAAAAAGTATTTTTTTCAAAAATTCTCACAAATTTTAGCGAAATAGCAAATTAAAATCTTAAAATATCATATATGCAAATATCTACAGAAGTTGGTACATTAAGATTCTAAGAATGCCCTATAAATTGTTAGAGTTATCGTACATCTTTTTTTAATTTTCTCCGAAAAGCGAGGTAACATCTAATTTTTCAGAATATTTCATTTGATTGTTTATTAATATTACATTTTATATGAAATAATCCGTAATATTTCGTTAGATGGAGATGAATCATGAAATGTGAAACTATGTGATAATATCGTATGCATGAAGAACGCAACATCTTTTATCATTTAAACATTGTGGCTTTTAAAAATTAAAAAAAAAATTTAAGGCTTGTGAATAATAACTAGAGGTGGCAAATGGGCGGTCGGGTTATTTGGATTCGGATCCTTTTTATGGCCGGGTCATATTCGGGTTTGGTCAACACGGATCGGGTCGGGTTGGTTTGTGATCCTATTTCGGTCGGATCATTTTCGGGTCAAGAATTTGTCGGGTGAATTTTCGGTCGGGTCGAGTTGTATTCGGATTTTGTTCCTGCCGGGTTAAATGGGTTCGGGTTATTTCGGGTTCGGGTTGATTTGATATTCGGGTCATGTGGAATTCAAGTCTCTTCATGTTTCGGGCAAATTGAGTTCGGGTTATTTTATGAATTTCTTGAGTTGACAAAACTAACCCGAAACTAAGAAACCCACTTGACCCGCCCGAAATATCAAATGACTCAAGCCTTCCTAACCGGAACCCGAACCGAAATGATCCGAACTTAAAATTGACCTTAATCCAACCCGACCCGATTCCAACCTGATTCTTTCCGAGACCAAAATAACTCTAACTCAAAATTGACCTCAACATGTATCAACCATCAAACTATCAATATGATACTTGACATACTTGAACCGAACATGAAATAACCCGACCTGATGGATCTGATAACCCGAAAAAAGGACCTGAAAGAACCGCCCGATACCCGACCCGATACCGACCCGACCATACCCGATCCAGATATTTTAGAAATATCAAACTACTGAAACCCGTCAAACCCGGACCTAGAGCTGGCAAACATGACCCGAACCCAAAAGACCCGCCCGACCAGCCCGAAGCCCGACCCGGCCCGATCCGAAAAATTTGAAAAAGTCAAATGACTCGAACCCACCCAACCCGGACCCGAAGAACTAACCCGAAATGACTGTTGTTTGATGATTACTCTAACCCGACCCGACAAAAAACCTGAACCCGAAACCCGTCAAACCCGGACCCGAACCCGAATCGAAATGATCCGAACATAAAACTGATCTAACCCGACCCGACTTGAACCTGCTAAAACCCGAGACCCGAGCCGAAAACTGACCTGATTTTGTGTCAATATGAGACCCCAATACAACATGTTTGCCACCTCTATATATTTAGCCCGAATAACTGAACCTGATTCTGACCCGACTCGCCGTTTGCCAGTTGCCACCTCTACATAAACCTAAAGCTGCCAACATAACCTGAACCATGACCCAAACCCGAAAGACCCGTCCAACCCGCTCGAAGCCCGAACCCGCCCGACTTAGACTCGATGTACCCGAATCTATATTCTTATAAGTTATGATATATCAATTTTAAAAAAAATACTTGAATTAGTAAAATATTTAGAAGTTTTCTCTTTGTTCAATGTATTTTCAGGTTCCAAATTCATGGTTAAGAGACTTAACTTAAGGCTAGACATTAGAAAAGAAAAAAAAAATACAAAAGAAGGCATCAAGGAGATATGTTGCTTGTTTTGATTGTTTAGAAATTCGAACTATTATTTTTTTTTATTAGGCAAATGATATGTTGTTGAAGTTAATTAAATTTATGTTATGAGATATTTCTTGTTTGTTATTGGTAATCTTAGTAGTAATATGACTAAAAATTGACGAAATTCTTTATTAAGCTTATTTTGTTCAGGAATATTTTAATGTGCCTAATGTTTGACATGAGACAACATTTATTGCAAATAATGATCTCTTGTTTCATTTAACTGATTTTTTTAAAAATAAAAATATAAAATACAAAAAATGGGCAAGAAAGATTACGAAAAGAACATTTACATTGATTTCAAAGTCCTTGTTAGATTAAATTATTATTTGGGATATATTCAGGTTTCGGGTTGGTTTAAACCTAGAATCAATATGGGTTCGAGTCAGTTCAGACCTTGGCTTATTAGGTCTCGGGTCATGGGTTATATCGGGTTTGGACAAGTCGGGTTTTATGTTGGGTTGGTTTAGAGTGATCATCAAACAACAGTCATTTCGGGTTCAGGCTCTTCGGGTCCGGGTCGGGCGGGTTCGAGTTATTTGACTTTTTCAAATTTTTCGGATCGGGCCGGATCGGGTTTCGGGCGGGTCTTTCGGGTTCAGGTCATGTTTGCCGGCTCTAATAATAACTAACAAATGGGTGGGGCTAGTTCACATATATCAGACGGGATATGGTGTTATAAAATGCGTGGGGGGTTGTATGAGATGAAATTACGAGGGTATTATTTTTCTCAATAGTAAAGTCACGAGAGAATATGCTAGTGCATGATAATCGCAGTGGTAACATATACAAAATTCCTGTAGTGTAGATGTTAAATTAGTATACAAAAATGGTGTTGTATAGATGTCAGATGGAATAATAACTAACAAAAACATGCAAGCACACGAAAATTTGAAATTCATCAGTATCAAACTGAACAGGTGCAAGTAACATTGTCAACCGACAAAACTGAATAAAATCCATTTCAAAACAAAAATCAACAAAACATAAACAAAGTCTTCATAAGCATCCCAAAAAAACTAAGTACTCATAATTCAACATAACTCTCCTAAGAACAGCACAACTATGGCAATAAAACTCAAATCATTTTTAAACTTTCAAGCCTCAACTGAGACCCGTCCAGCCACCTGATCCAAATCACGCCTTCCCTCCGATGTAATCATCCTCCCTCTACAAATACCCAAAAACACATTTCATTAATACAAACAAATAACCATAAACAATTTAAAAAAGGCATAAATCCACTATCAGTCCCTGTACATTAAATGGATTGCAATTTGGATCTTGTACTATCGATTTAAACCTTTTTTCCCCTAATTCAAGGACTAAATCATGTACTTATCCCACAAAGTACACGACCACAAAAGGTATTAATCAGTAGTACAAAGACTAAATTACAATCCAATTAAAGTCCAGGGACTAACAAAGCAATTAATAGCCAAATCAATCATCAACTATTTCAAAATAAATTAATATGTTCATGTAACAGTTTAACCAATAAAACTCTTTTCTGAAACTAAACAAATAATAACAAAACCTTTTATCAAAAACAGTTCAACAACAGTTTGTAACATGCTCATTTATTTTTTCTTACCCTTTGAGACTGATCTCGATGATCTTCTAATTAAAGTCCAGGGACTAACAAAGCAATTAATAGCCAAATCATTCATCTACTATTTCAAAATAAATTAATATGTTCATGTAATAGTTTAACCAATAAAACTCTCTTCTGAAACTAAGCAAATAATAACAAAACCTTCTTTTATCAAAGACAGTTCAACAACAGTTCGTAACATGCACATTTATTCTTGCTTACCCTTTGGGACTGATCTCGATGATTTTCTGATCAGCCAGCTGCTGCAGAATGTGACGGGCGATCGCGCCGCTGCTCTTGCAGAAGTGAGGCGGGCAGACGCCGTTCCTCCTGCGGCCTCCGTAAATCTTCTGGAATCCTCCCACCCCGATTCCCTGCCTCATGTAGATCTTCCTGGCCATTGACGCTGTTGGAAAGGAAATGACAAGTGTTGTGTAATTTGTAAGTTTAAAATTAAGAAAATGAAGCCTAATTATGGAAGTATTGTTATAGTTGTATTATTTGTTTTGATTAATTGTTTTTTATATGCTTGTGCTGACTATTATTATAGTTATTATTATTTATAATACAGCTTTTATTAATATTATTTAATTTAGGTGAGAGATTGACATGTATACTTACCAGCTCTGATGTAGTACCAGTCGGGATCGTAAGGAGCGAGTTCCTTGAAGCGGGCGGTTTTCACGATGTCGGTCCAGTGAGGAAGCTCCATCTGAAAAATAAATAAATAACGTAATTGTGAGTATAGTGTCAAGAAGAATAAACTGAGAAGTAACAACAAGATAGCTCATACTAGTAGTTGTAAGATAATATAGACACTAAAGTGAGTTATTTCTTCCAAATGACTCGAAAATAATATAACTTGAAATAGAAGTAACAAAGCAACTAAGTCTAATATACCCACAGGTAATAACTTGAGTAAATTAAAAAAAAGGAAATTTCATGACCAGAAACTAGCTATCAAACGAACAACGATAAACTACAGGCGACTCATACTGAGCCAATACTACAAGTACTACAATAACTAAATCGATCTATGAAGCCTACAAATCTCACGTAAAACCAAAAATGCACGAACTAAACAACAGATCAGATCGGATCAAGCACAGACCTTGCCGGAGCGCTTGAGGTGGGCGGCGTAGGCCTTGACAAACTCGTGCGGCGAGACATCCTTCACAGTCCTCCCTGTCTTCTCCGTTGCCATGGCGGCGCCGAGTTCTCTCACTAGGGTTTCTGAGGGTTTGGAAGAATGAGACAGCTTCAACAAAGGGCTCTTTATATACACGTCTGGATTGTGCAGGGCTTGAGATGGACGGTCTGGATGAGTTGTGTTGGGCTGAAGATGGGCCGTTGGATGGTTGGGCCCAATTGTTGAAAGTCAGGGGTTAGGAAATAAATAAGGCCTGTTGTTGGCTTAGCTTTTTTTAATAATAAAAAAATAGTTTATTATTAAAGATTAGCTTTTTATTTTTAAAAGAGTTTTTTTTTTGTTTCTAAGAGAAACTAGGGGAGTTCTCGCTCCGCTTCGGAACATTGAATATAATTTCATATATACACAGTATATTTTATTTTGTATTATATAGAACTTAATATGACTCTATATTATTATACAAAAATTATTTATATAAAATTTAATAACAAATTTAATAGAAAATCTTAAAGAAGACCACGTTTCAAATATTATGCACCCATCTAGCGTTAATAAGAAATTAAAGTGATAAGACGAATTGTGTGTTGGGTATTTGCCTTGATTGAGAAATGTCTCGCTTCATATGTTTGACTAACAAAACTATCACATAAAATCTTAAAGGTCACGTTTCAAATGTTCTACACCCTTCTAGCATTCATAAGAAATTAAAATGGTATGATGAACTGTGTGTTAGATTTTTTTTTTTTTTTACTGGAAAGTGACTCACTTCATACGTTTGACTAACAAAACTATCACATAAAATCTTAAAGAAGTTCACATATCGAATGTTCTGCAGCCATCCAACATTACTATGAAATTAAAATGGTGTGGCAAACTATGTGTTACATATTTGTCTTGACTGGAAAGTGACCTATTTCATACGTTTGGCTAACAAATTTGTCACATAAAAATCTTAAAAATGTCAAATATCAAATATTCTACACCCGTCCAATATTAATAAGAAATTAAAAAGGTGTGACAAACTGTGCATTGGATATTTGTCTTGACTGGAAAGTGACATACTTCATATGTTTGACTAAGAAAATTTCACATAAAATCTTTTAAAATGTCACATGTCAAATGCTTTGCACACATACAATGTTAATAAAAAAAAATAAAAATAGTGTAGCGAACTGTGTGTTGGATGTTTGTCTTGACTGGAATATGACCCATTTTATATGTTTGATAAACAAAATTATCACAGAAAATCTAAATCTTATAGAATGTCATGTGTCAAACATTTTGCATCCATACAACGTTAATAAGAAATTAATATATTGTAGAGAACTACGTATTGGATATTTATCTTGACCAAAAAATGACTCACTTCATACATTTGACCAACAAAAATGTTGCATAAATTCTTAAAGAAGGCCGCCAATATAACACCCTCATTTTCAATTAAATTAACATAAATTATGCCACATATTATTATTTCTAATTTTTTCATTTTAGTAAGGTCAAAAATTATATTTTTCATATTTTGGAGGATACACATATAATTTATTTATCATATATCATATCTGTTTTTTAGACCATACACAATAATTTTCTAATTTTGGAAGGAGTAGATTAAAATTTCGCAGCCCACTCAGACTCAGCCCACTGTAGACTTTCAGTTTTCACATGTCATTTCTCCGGTTTGATATGCAAATTTTAGTCCCATCATACTTTGATACAATATATAAAAGCACTTTATATACTTATCTTATTCCACCTATACTCAACAATTATAGACTTAGTGTGAATGAGCTCAGATGTGTGTTGAATGACTTTCTGGGATTGCCTGAGGGTATGAAATTTTATGTGGGGCCCGCAGTTAAATTTTTTATATGAGTATAGTTATGTACTGAATCGACATGTTAGCTTGGAACGACCCGCTTTATATACTGGGTAATGTTAATTGCTACAGGAAATCCAATAAGTATTAAAAAAAAAATCTTACCTACTTGGGAGACACGTGTCGGTTTCTCACCCTCCCTCCACTCATCCAATTTTAAAAGAAGTATACGAATAATATCATATACTAATAAATAATTCTAGATTTTGTTTTGAGGAAAAAACTCAAAAAAATTGAAAAATTATTTCCAAAATTTTTAGTTGCCAAATAAAAAAAAATTTGAAAAGAATAGTTGCACAAAAAGTTAATTCTAGAAACTACAAAAATATAATTAGCAATATTTATTCATAGATACTATAATAAATAATTTTCTCAAAAGAAAAAAAAATAGTAATTACATTAAATATTTTACAAAATAAATATGTACATAAAAATTAATTATGAAAAAAATGAGTGAAAATATTAAGATTGTGATTATTTTTATTTAAGGGTCTTCTTGTAATAATTGCTTAAAAAATTAAAAAATTGAAGAGATGAGGTAATTGTTTTATGTTTTTTTATGGCATTTTTGAGAAAGAGAAATTATAATGAGTTAATAATTAATTGATATGACCCGTTATACTAAATATTGCACAAATATTATCAAAGAATCTTTGTCAAATTAGTGGGGCCATATTTTTTCTTTTTGATTGTCTGTAGCACTTCTTTGGTACTAAATAGTTGGAATGGGTTAAAGTTGAGCTAAATTTACCTTTTCTGTTGACTCATTGCATAAAAGGTTATATAAAAAATACTACAAAGAAAAATAGATGCAGCACACGTGTCAGCTTGACATCCATTCTCCACATATTAAGCATTGATTATTTGTAGCACTTCTTTGGTACTAAAAAGTTAAAATGGGTTAAAGTTGAGCTAAATTTAGCTTTTCTATTGACTCATTACACAAAAGGTTATAGAAAAAATACCACAAAGAAAAATAGATGCAAGACACGTGTCAGCTCCACATCCACTCTCTCCATATTACGCATTAATACTATATAGAATAAGGAATTTGATGAAATATTGTGTTATTCACCTGATTTGAATTTTTTAGTTAGAGGTTTAGAATAAAAGCGTGATATATGTTAACTCTAATACAATTGGCTAAGCTATAACATTTTTCACATGTCTAATATGCTTATTTCAGTGCTAGTGCCATAGGGTATATTATTTTTTTAGTATCAATATATTTCTTATGATATAATGTGCTTTTTTGGATTAAAATATACTTTTTAAAAAATAAGTAACATATAATTATGTCTCTCTTGATCTTGGTTGCCGCTTTCATCCACAGGTCGACCGTGTTGCTGGCCGTCAATGGAAAAACTATCCGTTAGCTCTTTCAAGGGGCGACTGTGAAGGCGATTCCAAAATCTTCTTCTTTCTATCTTCTCCGGCAACCTTTCCTCCGTCCTTCACCTCTTCAAAGCACTGGGACTGAACACGCGCTCACCGCTTCTTCCTTAGCAGCGGTGAAGAGTCTCCAGAGCAAAGCCTAGCACGGCCGGATAGAGAAGTTGATTGGGAGAGGCAAAGTGAGAAAGTAGCACAGGATAACAACTCAGCACAAGCAAGCATTCGCCATTAACTATAATCAATTTCATCCCCCTTTTACTATTTCACAAGCCTCTTTAGCAAATCAAGCAGCCCCAGAATCCCCATCCAATATTTCATTTGCGTCCCTCATCACGAAATCTCCTCTCGCCCACCCAAAATAAAGCAACCCTATAGCATTAAAACTACTTCTTTCAGCAGCATTAGTTCTAACAAAGTACTACAATCACATCATTAAGAAGGTAGTAAAGAAAATATTGAGATTCATAAGTCCCATCATCCTACTTTTAGGACTCTAACTCAAGTCAAACAAGTTTAGCATCTCCCTATAAAGAAATTCTCATCATGTCAGCATAAGAACTGAGCACCCCAAAGACAATCAGAACAAAGCATCCTCCTTACCCATATAAGGGCATTTCTCCTTCTACAAGTAATTAGACATAAATCTATACAAGCACCATTTCCGGCATACATTTCAAAATCAGAAGCATAAAAAGCAGCAAAGAAACTAAAAAACAAAAGTGCAACCAGTCAATACAGCTAGCCTCAACCCATAAGTTTTACCCTCTCACAAATTTCACACATGGTAAGAAAAATCCTTATTCTTCTGCATGATGACAGGTACTACTTCAAACACAAAAAGAGAAAGAGAAAGAGGTCACAGTACCTCAGCAAAACAAAAGCAATTTTTTTTGCACCAAAAGAATGCAATTTTAGGGAAGCCAAAAGGTTTCATACCAGCCATATACAAAGCTTCTTCAGATCTGGCTCACATAAATATGGCCAAACCTTTTCACTCCCTCTATATCACCCCCTTTCAACCAAACATACCCATTCAAACTTCCACCAAAATTCAACTTCTCTTAAACTCTCTTCTTCTCCAACACTGACCTACAAACCAGTTTCTTCTTTACTACTTTGCAAGCTGCCAACAACTGAGGCAAAGATGTCTTACTTTAGCACCTCATCCAAGCATGCCTCGTCTCAAGCATCTCTACACATCAACAAAACAACCAAATCAAGCATCAGAGGCAACAAATTATCAATACCTCTAAGAATGCACCCCACCTCACCTCACCTCTCGAGCCTTCAAAACATGGATTCACACCATATGCAAGGCATCAAAAACAGCCAGTCAGTAGTGAGGGAAGAAAAGAAAACCCCATACATTATCATCATCCTGGCATTGGTCACAAAAAATATACGCACAACCCAGTTTTAATCTAACCGACCTTATTGATAAAAGAGCAAATGCATCATCAACCCTAACCTTTCCCATCAACAAAAGACTCAAGCCTTGGCACAATAGGTGCATTTACTGCTATCATGAATGGCATGTTTTATACCGATGTCCCTATCCATATCACTATACCCACTGTGAACAGTTGGGTCATGTAGAACGGGACTGTAAAATAGTAACCAAAGTATAGGTCTTAGAAGATCCTCTCATTCCACCACCTCTCAAAAAAGGCCAGCAACTCCCAGAATGGAGAAGGCCACATGCTATTTATCATACTCAAGCATCCGACATCACGGATAAGGATTTAGAAAGGTATGACAGATGCATAATTCTAGATGCAAGATTGGTTCCATACCATTTTCTAGAATTAATAACCCAGCAGGTCCAGAAAGTTAAGGGGTTTGAAAAAAACCCACAACTTGCGCATCTCAGAGAAGACAAATATGTCTTTGCATTGACTCCACACCTAGTGTGCAAAGACTTGATGATACTCAAGCCTCAAGTACTCTTTGAACAGGGGATTGTGACCCATTCTTGGTGTAGAACACATGAATCCAAATTGGATCCATACCAAGAAAGAGTTTGGCTAGACATATACAATCTACCAACTTTCAGTTGGAGAAAATCGGAAATTGAGAAAATGGTAAGTACCTTTGGTACCCTTAAGCACCATGGCCCCTTATCCGACATCCAGTCGATGGAAAAACTCCGAGTGGTAGTACTAGTCCCGGGTCTCGAAGAGATTCCCGAACATCTATTAATTTATCTCAATGGTATTGAAACAGAAGCACCCGTTAAAATCATCGGGTGGAGGCATGAGGTCTACCGGACAGACCAGATGTATGATGGGGAACCACACCCGGATTATTTCCAAAGGCTTAAGGAGCAAATAGAAGAAAAGGCAAAAATAAAAGCCCAAAGAGAGAAAGATAATCCAAATGCAAATATGGAATCTGAGCAAAGCCACTCAGTTGATTCCCCAAACCCAGCAATAAAAAAAAAAGCCAGCATTCGTGCACTCCTTGAATCCTCCATAGATTCGGAAGCCAAGCACACCCTCAAGGATTGGTTGACAAAGATCAACAGTGAAGAAGAAAGAGAAACGCAAAAAAAGCACGAAACGCAATCAAAACAAGAAAGAGAGAGCAGGGAAGAGGATAAAATGCATGAAAGCAAAATCAACGCGGAAAGGACGCTCAAGGAACAAGGGGCATCACTCCCATACCACGAGTAGCCTCAATCCTTGAAAAAACACAAAATTAGAGAAAACGAGATGCAAATCGACTCACCTGATTTCAAAATCAGAACGCCTTCAATCCGAACACCACAAGGTGCAGTCACACCGACCAGAGCCAGTGCCAGGAAAATGGCGAGAATTGATTTTTCAAAAGAAGAGGAACTGCCAGAGGCACCGGTAGTCAAAACGACTATCAGAGCAGAAACTCTCTCTCCAGAGGCTAAGCAGGTCCTAATCGAAAGCCTCGATTGGGAAAAGCTGGAGAGCATGAACCTTAACGACAAGATTACCGACCAACTGGCGGCATTCTGTGGGGTTGAAGTTATCGATGTGGAAGAAAAGGCAGACTTTGAAGAAGGTCAGATCATCGAGCAAGTGGACCCCAACACACTCGAGCAACATGCTCAAGAGCAAGAAGTAGAGGTTAGCGATGACTTTGGCGATGGTGATGGAGCTCGAACGTATTGAGGATAACCTCAAGCTCGCCATTAATGGCGCTGAAAAGGAAGACGGCAAAGGTAACAAGGGGCAAGAGATGGCGGGAGAGAAGGAGGTTCTGGAAGAGACGAAGAAGATATGAGAGAATGAGAAGCTAGAGGCAGCGATGGTTGCCACGTCGCAGTCATCCGAAAAGATGCATGGGCCTAAAAGGGCTAGTACTAAACAAGTATCAGATGGGCTAGCAGTTAATGATCAGGCCGGGCCGAGTGGGCCGGTGGAGGAATTTTAATTTCTTTTTAATTGGGTTGTATTTTTTTCTTTTTTAGTAGCTTGTTGTCTTGTTTAATTTTAGCATGTTTTTATTGTATTAGTTATCTTATTTGCAATCTTGTTTCTTCATGAATTTGAACAATTTAGCAATTATTACTGGAATGCACGTGGTATTGGCAATCCAAAAAAATGCAATGTTGTTAAAAATTCGCTTCGAAATATAAAATACAATATAGTCTGCATCTAGGAGACCAAGTGGTCATCTGTTAATCCTTTCTCACACACCCTAATTTGCCCCCCGCACATTAACAACGCCATCGCCAAACCAGGAAACAACTCAGCAGGCGGAATTTTGACGGCATGGTCAAATGACTATGTTTGCACCTCCTCCTTCCTTCTTAACTTCACCCTAACTTGCATACTCACCTTCTGCAACTCCTTCTCATTCATGCTCACAAATGCATATGGGCCAACGGCCACCGAACAAAAAAATGCATTCTTTCTAGAGCTAGAACATATAAGACATCAAAACGATTTGCCGTGGCTCATGCTAGGCGATTTCAACATGATAAGGGATGAGGAAGAGTCCACTGGAAACAACCATACTCTAGACTCTATTCTCAAATTTAATCGTGCAATTAATGATCTAGAAGTTCAAGAGCTAGATCTCATTGGGAGGTCATTCACCTGGACAAGCAAAAGACCAAGACCTACTTTCAGCAAACTTGACAGATGTTTCGTCTCCCAACACTGGCATGACCTTAACCACCACATGAAGTTCGAAGTGAAAACAACCACAACCTCCGACTATATTCCCATACAGCTTACGTTCTCAAAGTATGAAAGGCAGGCAAAGCCTAGTTTCAAGTTAGAACTCTTCTGGCTGAAATATGCAGAGGCAAATGAGATAATAAAGCAAACTTGGGGCAAAATGCGAATATCTAAAAATGCAGCAAAAAAATTCGGTATAAAACTAAACAATGTGAGATTAGCCCTTAGGAGATGGGCCAGGCAAAGATTCAGCAATACCAAATCAAAATTGGCTAAATCAAATTGGATGCTCGGGAGGTTAGATAAAATCGAGGAAGTGAGGCCTCTGGGCGAGGCAGAAGAAAAGTTAAGGCGCATCTTACGAGCACACATTTACGAGCTTTCGAACATAGAGGAAATAAAGTGGAAGCAGAGAGCAAGGTGCAGATGACTTCAAGAAGGAGATCATAACTCGAAATACTTCCACAAAATTGCATCCTCCAATCGCCAAGGAAATATGATCCAGGCCATTGAAGCAAATGGCATCCTGATTGACGACCAGCATCTTATTGCGGCTGAGTTTAATGCATTCTTTAGAGAAAGCCTAGGAACGGACACCAGCACAACGTTGCCGGACTCAGCCTTTTTCCAAAGCATGACTCAATAAGTTGCCTTGTCGGACCTAGATAGCCAAATTTCTGATCAAGAAATAAAAAATGCGGTATTTAATCTAGCAAAAGGTAAAGCATCCGGTCCGGACGGATTCCCATCAGAATTCTATCAGGAACACTGGGAAACCATCCGAAAGGACCTACTATGGCTATGCGATGAATTCTAGCTGGGCAAGCTTGACCTATGGAGGATAAATAAAGCGCAAATAACAATGATACCAAGACTAAGGACCCAACAAAAAATGCTGACTACAGGCCTATCAGTGTGATAGACGGCCCCATCAAAATTATATAAAAAATTCTAGCAATAAGACTGTAATCCAAGATGCCTCATCTCATCTCTGATGAACAAACAACCTTCATTAAAAACAGGCAAATTATAGAATCTTTCCTAGCAATAAAGGAATGCATCAGCTACTTGCACAAGACACAAACACCGCCAGTTGTCTACAAGGTAGACTTCTCAAAGGCATTTGATACGGTCAATTGGGATTTCCTCTTTGAGACTATGAAGAGAAGGGGCTTCCCGAAAAAAATGGAATAACTGGATAGGCACCATGCTTAGCTCATCAAGCTCTGCCCTGAAAATAAACAGGCAACTGCCGCATTTTTTTCACTCATAAAAGAGGGCTAAGACAAGGCGATCCTCTGTCACCGCTCCTATTTAGCCTGGCAGCTGAGTCTTTGCAATCATTAATGCGTTATGCGAACAACCTAGCACCGCCATCAAATAAAATGCCCATCAAAGCAATCCAATATGCATATGACACGATCATAATCACGGAAGCCAATGGACCAACATGCAACTAATAAAGCACGCACTCAACTGTTTTGCGAATATGCCAGGTCTGAAAATAAATCACAACTAAAAGCACATACATTACGATCCAGCTGCCTTAAGAAAGTGATAGATCAGTTTATCACATACTTGAATGTCCCAAGCAGGAATTCCCAATTACCTACCTGGGATTGCCACTTACCATTCACAAACCACCAAAGGCAGCTTACCTCCCTATGATAGAAAAGGTAAGGCAAATAATTGTAGGATGGGCAACGAAGTTACTCTCAATAGGAGGATGATTGACGCTCATAAACTCAATATTGTCAGTGCAGTTTCTATACTTTATGCAAGCATTCCTCCTGCCGGGATGGGTAATAGAGAAAATCGATAAGCTTAGAAGGAACTTTCTCTGGGTGGTTCTGAGGAATACAAAAGAGGTAAACACTTGGTAAATTGATACTTGCTCGGAACAGACAAAGAAAATGGAGGACTATGGATTAAAGATCTGACCCTGCAAAATGAAGCACTACTAATGAAATGGATCTGGAAAATAAAAGCGCGTGAAAAAGGAATTTGGACCAAAACAGTACAACACTGTTATGTCAGTCCCACCAGCCCGTGGGTTTGTGCACACAAAAGTTTCTTCATTAACGAGTTAGCCTCCATCCTTCCTAAGTTTAACAACAGAGCACGCACAGTCATAGGCAATGGGAGGGATACAAAATTCTGGCTTGATAAATGACACCCAGAATATATATTTGGCAAGCAGTTCCCAGGACTTTATAAAAGAGCCAGGAACAAGAATATATCAGTACATCAAATGCTGACGGAACATGATAGCATACAATGGGACAGAGCACTAAGCACGTTCCAACAAAGGCAATTATAAGAAATGAGGCAGGAATTGAACAACATAAGCCTCACAGATGAGCCGGACGAATGGAAATGGAACACAAACAAAAAGGGCAAATTCTCGGTCAACTCTACTTATAAATTTTTCATGAATACAAGCATAAAAGACCAAACACGCAAGGCAATATGGAAGCTGAAAGTTCCACGAAGAATCCGATCTTTGTCTGGCAAATGCACCAAAATAAGCTGGCAACAAAGGATAGACTAAAGAAAAGAGGGCAGCTACAAATTGGTGTATGCACATCTTGCACAACCGGACAAACAAAAACACGCAACCATTTGTTCCTGGAATGCGCCATTGCAAAAACACTGTGGCGGAAGACATGCTCAAAGTTCGTCCAAGCAACAACTCCTGATTAGGACTCCCCGACACATATCCTCTTGTGGATAGACCGGGAGCTCGACAAGTCCAAAAAAATGGAATGGCTAGCGGTTTGGACGGCAACTTGTTGGGAATATTGAAGACAAGAAATGACAAAGTCTTCCAAAACTCTCGACCTCTTGTGGACAAGATAGCAATGGCGGCCAGCGACACGGCCGACCTGTGGATGAAAGCGGCAACCAAGATCAAGATTTAGAAAATAAGTGTGATAGGCTAGGACTCAAGATTTCTTAGTCTAGGAGGATAGGAAAGATCAAACGGGTCGTGAACCCCTGGAATGTAAATGTAATGACGGCATTTTTTCTTTAATGAAAGTCTTTGTAGTCAAATTGGCTACTCATTCAAAAAAATATATATAGTTTTGGAATACATGTACAAATTTTCATAGTCTGAAGTTTCCTCAGTCCTATATATATCTCCTCAAATTCCAAGTCATACCCTGTATTTATATTTCTTATTATTAATTCAGATATTTTTTTAGGTATTTCCTTCGGCCTAAATAAATAAAACCTTCCTTTCAAAATAATAATAATAATAATAATAAATAAAACCCAAATATAAAATACAACAAATTGGAGATCTCCATTTTTCACATCTGAGATAGTCATCTCAAATTTCTCCTATCTATATCGACCTTCACTTGGTCAGTCTCCTCTTCTTCTCTCCATTCCAAACCCTAGCCCTCATTCCAGATCTGATGACGATCCGAAACCTGCTCCGCCTCGCGCGGCGCTCCTCCTCCACCTTAACAGCTGGCTCCGCCGTCTCGGCCGGCGCCGCCGGCGAGATCGCCCGCGCGCCGGTGATGCCGTACGACCGGATCTCGGAGGCAGTCAAAGCGAAGATCAAGCGGCTGGACAACCCCGACCCGCGCTTCCTCCGCTACGCCAACCCCGTTCCGTCGTTGACGGACTACACGAGCATCCTGGCCGCGCCGGCGACTCGCGTGACTACTCTCCCCAACGGCCTTAGAGTCGCCACCGAATCTTCCCTCTCTACAAAAACCGCCACGGTTAGTCCCTCCTTCATCCGATCGGAATACAGATCGAATCTTTCTCAAAAAGATCGAATCTTTCTGCAGTCAGTTCATCTCCACCTGATCTTAACTTCTATTTTAACAGGTTGGGGTGTGGATCGACGCAGGAAGCAGATTCGAATCCGACTCCACAAACGGCACGGCACACTTCTTGGAGCACATGATATTCAAAGGCACGGGGAGCCGCTCGGTCCGGCAGCTCGAGGAGGAGATAGAGAACATGGGCGGGCATCTGAACGCGTACACATCGCGCGAGCAGACCGCTTACTACGCCAAAGTGCTAGACAAGGACGTGAGCAAAGCACTCGAGATTCTCTCCGACATTTTGCAAAACTCGAGCTTCGATCAGGCGAGGATCGAGAGAGAAAGAGACGTGATCTTGCGCGAGATGGAAGAGGTTTGCGATATTAGTTGGTGTATGCATTAAATGCTTGAAAAGGATATATGAATAGTTTTCTTTGTTTTTCGTTTTTTAGGTGGAAGGTCAAGCGGATGAGGTGATATTTGACCATTTGCATGCGACGGCTTTTCAATATACTCCTTTAGGAAGGACTATTCTTGGACCGGCTGAAAATGTAAAGAAAATCACTCAAGAGGATCTTAAGAACTACATTTCCACTCATTACACCGCTCCTCGCATGGTAAATTCTTTTAATTCTTCTGTTTATATACATGAATTGTGTACAAACTACAAAGCAGTTTTTTGCAAGGGATAAATGCACCCTTAGTCCCTGTACTTTAATTGGATTGCAATTTGGTCCCTGTCCTATTGATTTTGACCCCTGTGCTTTATGAAAACAACGTACAGATTAGTCCTCGAGTCAGGGACCAAAAAGTTCAAATCAATAATTCAGGGACTAAATTGTGATATAATTGAAATAAAGTGACTAAACTAACGGTGTATTTATCCCTTTCTTTCCCAGTTCATAAAGAAATCAAATCTCCTGACTTTTACTTACTCTTTTATTTTTATTTATTTTCTCATTTTTTAGGTTATTTCTGGAGCCGGTGCGGTAAAGCACGAGGACTTGGTGGAAATGGTGAAAAAGATGTTCGCTAAACTTCCGTCTGAATCCGCAACAACTTCTCAGTTAGTGGCCAAAGAACCCGCTTCCTTTACTGGATCTGAGGTCTGTGTTATTAAATAAATAAATGACATGTTTTATCCTGATTTTCAAGCTTAAGTGTTGGTAGAAGGGAAATTTGCAAAGAACCTCTGTTATTTCTGAAATTTCGATATAACAGTTTCTTTTTGCAATTTTGGCACTAATGCTGCTACTGTTTCGCAATAATACAGGGATTTTTTTGCGATTTTGGTAGTAATGCAGGGATTTTTTCACACATTGGATATATTGCAGGGGATTTTTTTTTGCGAATTTCCCTAAAAAGTCCCTGCAATATATCAAAATTGAGAAAAAGCTCCTGCGTCATTCGAAATATCCAAATAAGCTCCTGCATTGTTGGAAATTTCAACAAAAAACCCTATATTATTACCGCAATTGCAAAATGGCCCCTGCATTATTGAAAAATGCAAAAAACACCTTCGCTAATATTGCAATTGCAAAAAAACCCCACCCGCCTTCAGTATACAACCTCGCAGGGAAGGGGCTTTTCCGCAATTCCGATACATTCCACGGGGCTTTTCACAAATTTCCCTAACACAACAAAGTCGAGGACGACATTCCGCTTTTTATACTAACTTTTTGAATTGCAGGTGCGCATAATCGACGACGACATTCCGCTGGCCCAGTTTGCGGTGGCCTTTGCGGGTGCGTCGTGGACCGACCCCGACTCGGTGGCCCTGATGGTCATCCAGTCCATGCTCGGCTCCTGGACCAAGTCCGCGGGCGGCGGCAAACACGCCGGGTAAGTTATCTCTTAGAATCATCCCTCCATTATACTTATAATACAAAAAAGGCCAAATTTCACGTGTACCCCTACAAAACATCATAATTTCACGTATACCCTTACAAAAAGTGAAATATCACCAATACGCCTATGAAATCACTCAAATATCATGGATACACCTATGATATAATTAGTGTTAAGATTAATGTTATTTTGTTATTTTTCTGTTTTTTCCTCCATGTAAATACGCCATTTGAGTGATTTTGTAGGGGTATTAGTGATATTTTACTTTTGGTAAGGGTATACATATGAAAATTGGCCTACAAAAAAAGCCTTTGTTATATTGGGATTGCAAAAAAAAATCTCCCGTCTTAACGAGCAACTCCCTCCTAATTTTTTTCTCCTTTCAATCATGCAAGGGCATTTTTGGAAGAACAGTTCTATACCTAGTAACCTTTCCTTATTGCACTAAACTAAATCTCTCATTGGCATTTGTGGGAATTAAATGTTAGTGAGAGATTTATTGGAATTAGATAGTGAAAGGGTTAGTGGGTGTAGTTCTGATTTGATTGTCTTGGAATTCAGGCATAATGCGAGGGGTCTTTTGCGAAATTTTCTATGCTGTATTTTGAGATTTCGATATATTAAAAGATTACATTTTTCAGGTCGGAGTTGGTACAGAGGGTGGCGATAAACGATCTGGCTGAAAGTGTGATGGCATTTAATACTAATTACAAAGATACCGGTCTCTTTGGTGTTCATGCGGTAGCCAAGGTTTGCTAAAAAAATAGTTTTTTTTTTTTTAAATAATTTGTTAATTGATTGAGTGAAATGAGGATTGAAATTTGAATTTGTTTTTTTAGCCGGATGATTTGGATGATCTGGCCTTTGCGATTATGCACGAGGTAAGCAAACTGTCGTACCGGGTGAGTGAAGATGATGTCACTCGGGCCCGCAACCAGGTATTAAATCATTAAATTGTAAATTGAAGAATTACGATAATAAATATTATACTTGTTAATTGTTATGAGTGTTTTTCAGCTGAAATCTTCTCTCCAGCTCCACATTGACGGTTCCACACCAGTTGCAGAGGATATTGGCCGTCAGGTAATTATTAATAAAGCTGAAGTATATTTATTTACATTCTTAGTATATTTTATTTACTTATTTTATGTGTGTGTAGCTATTGACTTATGGAAGGAGGATTCCTATCGCTGAGCTTTTCGCCAGAATCGACGCTGTTGATGCGAGCACCGTTAAACGTGTTGCTAACCGCTTCATCTTTGACCAGGTTTGACTTTTAATAATTCATTTCATTCCACATACATTAATGATTTTTATCATTTTTATAATATAATATTTTTTATATTATTTGATTAGGATGTGGCGATAGCTGCAATGGGACCGATCCAGAACCTTCCGGACTACAACTGGTTCAGGCGCAGGACCTACATGCTCCGTTATTAGATGGAATCTTTTTTATTTTTGGTATTTTTTTTGTTTTTGATAAATAAATATTTGATGATCTAGTTTAAAAAGATTATTATTCAGGATGGATACATTCCGCCATGAATGAGTTGGCGTGTCCTGTCTGAACAACATGTTTCCCCACTCGGAATTTTGAGTTTTTTTGTTTGTTTGTTTAAATTTTTTTTCTGGAAGTGAACTTTCTGTTAATAAAAAGTATTATGTGATGGTGCCGAAAATTAATTATTTGCTGGCGGTTTATATATTTTTACTTTATTTTGTCGATAATTACTCAGCACTGAAAATTTGTTAGTCTGCTATGTATGTTCAATTTCTAAAAACAGGAATTCTTGAGAAGTTTAGGAAATCACTGGAGCTATATGAGTCACCTGTTGGTGTATTAAACACAGTAACATTTAATTAAATCAATAAACTTCGATAGTTTTATCTGGTGGTGCATTAAGCACAATAACATTCAATTAATGAATAAACTCTGATAGTTGATTTATTGTATCTTTCCTTTTAATTAGTATCTGACCAAATTGGACAATACACAATTGTTTCATGCTGCATGAAAAGTTCATGAAAATGCAATTAGCGCGGCGAAATAAGAATGCTTTGCAACTCATGAAAATACAATTGGGATAGCAAACTAAGGATGGCTGCCATTGAAATTTTAGGCCGCATATAAATTTTCTACTTCATAGTTTATTAAATAAAGAGTAGTAGGCATTAAAATCCTTAAATACCATTGAGAAGTTAGGGGTTCTTTGGTTCAATATAAAACCTTTTTTCTCTCTATATTCGAAGTAGGCATTAAAGTAATTATAATGTACACTTTCAATTTTTTGTGTAATATATAAATCTAAATTGCTAATTAAGGGGTCTTTCGGAAATTTAAATTGTGTTTTTTTGAATGAAGAAAAAAAATATATTGAGTGTTGCCTTCATTATAGACGATATATATTACAATTGTGACAACTCCAAAAACAGTGCATCACATAGTCGATATTTCATTAAATTGTGATGAAGATATGAAAGCCTTTGACCCCAGGAGAAATTATGTTTGTGGAGGTGAAAGGTGAAACAAATGACCGAAACAAGGTTTTTCCGGTTGCTCTAATTGGTTCAATGGACCTTCACTTCAGCCAGTGTGATGTATATATCTTCGCTAGACAAGTTCATGAAATTTGTTTCTTCACTGGGTAGGCTAACTCTATGCGATAGTAACATGACTGAAGATGACCCGGCCCGCAACTAGGTATTAAATCATTAAATTATGAATTACATAATTATGATAATTATATTTATGATAGACTGAATTATATCAAATTAATGATGAGTAAATAAATATTTTCAGCTTAAATCTTCGCACCAGCTTCATATTGACGGTTCCACTCCAGTCGCAGAGGATATTGGCCTTGAAGTTATTAATAACTAGGATAATACTCGGGTAGTTAATTATAATGATGGCGGAGAAAAGAAGGAGACATGGCCTCTTTTATCACTTAGCGGTTGATAAAATTAGGGGGGTTAATTATAATGAGAAAAAAAACTGTATGAATTACCATTTTTGAACCTATTCATTCTTCTTATTTTCCATTCCATGTTTTATTGTTGATGGGCCGAGATGCAAAAAAGAAGAACGATTGGCATGTCCTAGCAGTATAACACAGTCTCTATTGTGTGTGTTAGAGGATATTATCTAGTTTAATACGTCTAAATTCAATTTTATGTGATTGAAATATAATAAATGTGACATGAACATAAATGATTTTACTCGAAAGATAAACATAAATGATTAAAATTTACAATATTGAAAAAAAGAAGTAACGCACGAGAAGCAAACTAAAAAGGGTGCAAAATTTAAAAAAAAGGACGCATATAAAATGCAAAAAAAAAAAATGTTCGAACAAGTAACATAACATAAATAATGGTTTACAGAAGAAAAAAGATGATTTTTTGTAACACACTATCAAATATGACCCTAGGTGTAATTCAAAATAAATGTGACCCTATGTGACTTGAACTTATATCAATTTTTGAAATAAGAAAAAAATATTTATTGGAACACAATTTCTAGATTCTTAGATCCGTCCACATATTCATTATATATCATTGAAGACATGG
The DNA here is from genome assembly GCA_027726005.1 of Juncus effusus. Lineage (NCBI taxonomy): Eukaryota > Viridiplantae > Streptophyta > Magnoliopsida > Poales > Juncaceae > Juncus > Juncus effusus. The sequence goes on along the minus strand of CM050904.1, from coordinate 2,295,227 downwards.
TCACATTATCCCTGCCCTGGTACAAGATACAAATCAGTATCTTTCAAATGGAATTTACTGATTTACAAAAATTAATTACCCAAGATTAACATGCAAATGAGATATTGCCCAAAATATAAAAATATCAATTTATAAATTACAAAGGAAAAATTTAAAGTATTCGAATTACCATCCCTGGACGGACTTGTTTAATTCTCCTCTTTATCTCATTCAGTGACGATCCAGTGACAGTTCTATTTTCTGATGGGCTGAGACAAGTAGAAAATCCAATATGATCCTTTTCGTAGGGTCAACTTAAGAGTTGTTTTGGGCTAAAAATATAAGGTCCTCACGGCCTCTTCATCTTCTTTTTCATTTTGTTCTCTCATATTGTCATGGTTGATAGTTGATTTGATTGCGTAGTTTTATTCGGCATGGAATAGGATGCGATGGGGTGTGATATGTATGTATTTCTCCTCCTAACTCATAGTAAGGATCTTATATGGTACTGCCTTCACTTAATGTGATGTGTGTTCTATGTGTTCATGAGCAACATGTAACTGGTTACACAAAACCACGTTTAAATGGTACAAAAGTTCACAATGATGTAACAGATGGGCCGGTGATGTGGTGTCAGAGACCCAAACAGTCATATTCGAGTACTCCCAATTAAAAAAATTAGTTTTTATGTTCGAATATTTTAGTACAAACGATAGGGGCGTAAATGGGTTGGATACAGATATGGTTGAATATGGTTGAATATCACATCTGCAAAAATCTGTGTATTCGAAGAAATTTATTCACACCCGGCCGGATACGGATATGATAATGGAATTGATTTTCTAATATAAATAATATTCGAATGATATTTGATAATATCTGTATCCGGATGATTTGTAATACATATATCATTCATTTTCGGATATTTCACTCCACATTAGATACGGATATGCGTATGTATAAAAATATGTTTTCAAATATTTAAACCGTTTTTCAATTTCGAATATGAATAAGGATATTTCATCATAACTTATTTATTATTATTTTAAAAATTATTATAATTTCATTAATATTTTATCATTTTTTGTTATTAATAGTTTAATATATATTTGAAAGAAAATACGGTCCATCTATATTTGGATCACCGTATAAATATTTGTATTCATATTTGTATATTGAATCTGTATATGGATTCGGATCTCTATTCATATGAGGATTTGTATTTGTATCCGGATCCGAAAATTAATACGGTTATGGATATGATATTAACTCTCTATCATCGAACCGTTTACACCCATAAGTAAAGCACAATTAATTTTTTTCTTACATGAACATGGTTTCCATATTTCCGGGCAGAACTGCCGCATAGACTTGATTTTGGGCATAACACCCCATGGAAGTCCAACCACACTACTCACTTTTAGTCGGTGTATTTTTATAACGTAACTTAATATGAAAAAAATATTAGCAAAAAATAGATCTGTGTGAGTGTTCATCAACGCTGGAGGCTAGGGTTAAAAAAGAAACAAGTTTTTACTTTTTGGTTTCGAACTGGATATCTAAAAAGATTCATATCAAAACATTTGAGAAAAAACTACAATTCATTTCCAATGTTCAATGTTAGAAAAAAGTAAAAAAAAGAGATTCCAACTCTTGTGTATTCCAAAATGTTATTTTTATGAATTCTAGTATGATTTTTTTTTTTTGTTATAGAAATTTCTTTACTTTTGGATGGGGGATATATTTAAAGCCCCCTCCAAAATTTCTCAAAAAAATAAAATAAAAATAAATAATAATATGAATTTTTTTATTTTTCCAAATCTCTTTTATGAGTTTAGTTTAAATAAAATGATGAAATTCTATATATACAAACTGGAATATGGAAGTGTTCTTTTTGTGAATTATTTGTATTATAAGATTATCTCATCAAATAACTCCCAAAATTGAATAAATAAACGCCTCCACCTATTTCTATCCAGCATGTGGTAAAATGTCATCTTTTATTAACAAAATATTAATTTATTAATAAACTTGGCACATATAATTATAAATTATATGAAAAATATGACGGCTTACAATATGTAAACTCTTCCAATTACCCAATTGTGGAATATCCAAATATATTTGGATAGAACTTACGTTCCATGCTCAATATATCTATTTTCAAATTCAGAGTTTCATATGTAATATTGTACACTATAAGTTCATATACAATTACTATTCTTAATAAGTACAAGTTTAAACATAATTATTTTGGCCGACCTGGCACCTTTAGGATGATACTTTCTTTTTTTGAAGGAGCTACAGGTTGAATCCTGTAGCTCAATTATACTAACCATAAATAAAGTTCCTTGAGGGATACATATTAAGTTCCTTTAGGATGATACTTAACTTTGCAAAATGCAAGTTGCCTTGCAAAGCTATGATCATCAGGTCAACTAATAACCTTAAGTACATATACAGGTACTATTCTTAATAACTACTACATATCTTAAATAAACATAATTATTTTGGCCAACCTAGTACCTTTAGAATTTATACGATACTTAACATTGCAAAATGCAAGTTGCCTTGCAAAGCTATGCTCCTCAGGTCAACTAATAAAACAAGGGTATCATGCTATAAATACAGACATTCTCATTGCCACATGACTCAAACCAATCAATTCAACACTAGTTAAGCTCTAACATGGCACGATTCAACATAAGCCTTCTACTCACAATTCTCCTCCTCTTTTTTATTGTCACTGTAACAATTGCTGCGAATGATAAGGCTGCAAATGGTAAGGCTGCAAATGGTAAGGCTGAAAACGATAAGCATAAGCCCAAGCCTCCTAAGAAAGTGAAATGCTCGCAAGACAAGAAGGTAAATCCTTATTGTGGTGGTTCTGAAGACGTTTGCCCAGCTAGATGCCCAGACTCGTGTATTCTGGACTGCAAGGCTTGCAAGCCTGTTTGTGGTAAGTACCATGCAACCTCATAATTTTTTTTTGACTGCACAAAAATGATTCAAAGTTGCATATTTGTTATTTATATTATTAATTATAGATAAATCATACCGAACAAGAATTTACCAACTTTTTCTGATTTCGAATATCGTACTTATAATACAGTTTGTGACAAGCCGGGTGCTTGTGGAGATCCACGTTTCATTGGTGGAGATGGCAACATTTTCTATTTTCATGGAAGTAAGGACCGTGACTTCTGCATTCTCTCTGACTCCGACCTCCATATAAATGCCCATTTTATTGGAAAACGTGGTTCATCCATGACTCGCGACTTCACTTGGATCCAGGCAATCGCAGTGCTCTTTGGTGAACACCGTCTCTACGTTGGCGCAAAAAAGACAGCCTCATGGGACGATGAGATAGACCATTTGGATATCTCCTTCAATGGTGAGCATGTTCACTTGCCAGAAGGTACCGGTGCTGAGTGGAAGTCGCTTCATGTGCCAGCACTGACCATCTCTCGCACCAGAGCTGCTAATGGGGTAGTAGTAGAGCTCAATGGAAGGTTTAAGATAATCGCGAATTCAGTACCAATCACAGAAAAAGAGTCTAGGATTCATAAATATGGTCTAGCAACTGACGACTGTTTGGCCCACCTTGACCTAGCATTTAACTTTGAAACTCTCACGAGTGACGTGCATGGTGTGGTTGGCCAAACGTATAGACCGGATTATGTGAATAGATTTGATGTTAGGGCGAAAATGCCAATCATGGGCGGAGCGAGCAGCTTCTTTTCATCCAATATCTTCTCCACGGATTGTGCTATTTCACGATTTGGGCGTGTTGAAAAGACGGTTGAGATGATATCTGATCTTGCCAATATCAAGTGTTATAGTGGAATGGATGGCCCAGGAGTGGTGTGCAAGAAATGATCATCATTGTTTTCCTAAATTTGTCGTAATTACTAGTGAATAAACTAAAATGAATAAATGATGTAAGAATTTTATATATAATATTGGAAAAAAAGAACAATTTATCCGATCCAAGACATCATGTGTGGCCCGTGCCCGAAAAACGTGTGCCAGAAAGGGTGTTCTCTTTGGTTTTTTGAGTATTACCTACTGCTCATCCCTAACGATCAAATGTGACCTAGGTGCTAGTCTTGAAGTTATATCAATTTTTCAAATAAGAAAAAATATTTATTTGAACAAAATATCTAGATCCATCCACATATTCATTCTTTGTTATTGAAGACATGGTCACATTATCCCTGCCCTTGTACAAATCAATATCTTTCAAATGGAATTTAAAAAAAAATTTAATTTATTCAAACTCGCATTTGTTCCATCATTCATTGTGTTTGTTTTAAAGTTGAATTCATAGTAGGTATTTTTTAGAAATTATATGCTCCCTAGAGCTAAAAATGAAGGAATGTGATGTGATTATAGGTAACTGATTGATCTAAAGGTCATAAATGATTATAAAAAAGCTCAGCCGGTTACCCAATCCCAGCCGGTTACCATCCGGTCACCATTCCTTCCGAAATTCATTTAGAAAGGGCAAAGTGGTAATTTCATTTATGGAGTGCAGGTCACCTAATTCTATTATCTTTATTCTCTCCAGTACGAGTACGACTCCCTCTCTCTCTCGCAAGAGCCCTCCACCTCCCCAGACCTCGTTCGAGAATTCCTTCCTCCACTCCACCTCCACAGACCTGTTCGAGAATTCCTTCCTCCACAGACCAGGTTTCTCCGCCGGTTCTCCTTCCAGCCGCTTCTCGGCCCCTCTCCCCGCTCCTCTCTATTTCCATTTCGAACCAGTTCGAGTTCGAGTCTTCTCTGTTGGTTACCCGTCCTCTTCATCTCCCTTTCAGCTCTCCTCCTAGATCTATTTCTCCTTCTCTCCGCCTCAGATTAATCACTAATGTCAACTGGGTTGGGAATCCCACCTCAAGCTTCCATTCAAAAAAAAAATGGGTTGGGAATCGGAGCTCTTCTCTTCCTTCTATTGAGTCAAAATGTGGTAATGGCGGCCAGTAAATGCTTCTATTGTGGAAGTGGATTGTGACCTGGTGGAGCCCGCTCTTCTTCTGTACTCATTTTCCTCTTTACCGGGTAATTTTTCTTTCACCCAAATATAACATAATTTCATCTCAAATTAGAATGTTCTATCAATATTTTATAGTTTAATTGGTAGTTTCAGTGTCTAAAATAAGTATTTCTGATATTTGCTCTATTAGAATTCCTCTCTCTGATGTTCAACTAAAGTTTGATTAGACTGAATGAATTACGTTTTCAAATTTACAGGTTAGCATTCATAATAGGAGAGGCATGTCTCTTGGCCAGATCGGTACAGAACCCTGTTCTTTCTGAACCCACCGAACTGTCGGATCAAGGATCTGATTGCATTGTTTGCTGCCAGTAAAATTCCGATTAACAAAAGCCACTCCTGCAGCAAAAACGCCTTTTGAGCAAGTCGGATTCTTTTTCATTAATTTTAATTTGTTGAATTTGTCAACTACCTCGCCACTGCCTCCGACATGGGCAAGCTCTTCGGCTGGTCATCCGGCCTCGCGCTGCTCTACCTCCCCCTTCCTCGCCGGACTTGGCACTTATGCCCTCAAGTGGCTCGTGATTACTTCTCGCCTCTCTCTTCCCTATCTCGCCGTAAGTCCTATCAATTACATTATACACCATTTGGTTTCAGGTTTTCTGTATTGATAAGGTTAGTTGGGGTTTCATTAGTGCCGGTTTCTGTGATTTTATTGAGGGTTAATATAGGGCATCAAAGAGGGATGTTATTATGATAGTGGAAGCATTGCTTTTGTTGTTATTCTTGCAATTGTTGTCACTTGAGTAATTACATTCATTATAGCATATAATCTTCTATAGTTAAAAAATTTTACATGCATCCTGATATATTTTGATTTTATTTATGTTATTTTGTCAGTTGCATGTGACTACAACAATTTCTCTTCAGTTGAGGCACTGGATTGGATGGAAAACATACATATTGCGGTTACTTCTTTAAATAAATAAAAAATGACGCCTCAAAAAAATCAGAAAAAAATGAAAATAAATATCTAAAAGCAATTCTTATAGGCGCATGAATAAGAGTTAGAGAGACTGTGAGAAATATTATTTTGTGTTGATTTTTTGAAGTGCATATAAGCTCTTAATTGATGCTTAATTTTGAGATCTATATTGGGCATAATTAGATTGCCTTTTGATTGTAATGAATCGTGTTAGATTGGTATAAGTAGTACTGAGTTTTCCAAATATGAAAGAAAATTGGATGTAATTAATATATATTGGGTTTAATTGGAAAGAAATTTGGTGTATTGATTAATTTTTCTTAGATTCAAGTAATTTTACTTGATTGGTTAATTTGGTGTATTGGATTAATTTTGCTTAAATCAAAATTTGCGTGCCAATATATTGTTTTTGGCGTAAATCATTTTCAACATCAATATATCATTTTGAATGTCATTATACTATTTTTAGTGTCACTATTTTGTTTTGTTTTGTGCAAGTGTATTGGATTAATTTTGCTTAAATCAAAATTTGCGTGCCAATATATTGTTTTTGGCGTAAATCATTTTCAACATCAATATATCATTTTGAATGTCATTATACTATTTTTAGTGTCACTATTTTGTTTTGTGCAAGTGTGATATATGTATGATAATATACAATTTTATTGTCAAATCACCATTCAATTATTTTTTGTTACTCAAAATAAATTTAGATGATGTGTCTATATTATTGTTGCGAGTAAAGATTTTTTTTTTTGTGGCAATATATATTTCTGTAACATTAACATTTATTTTACTTTTAAGTCATAATTTCTAATATACTATTTTTGTTGATCTAGATTTCAATGTGCTAATATATATATATATATATATATATATATATATATATATATATATATATATATATATATATTTATGATATTGATATTTTTATAAGATAAATGTTTTTGTGCTTGCGCGTTGAATATATTATTTTCTTAATGCTAATATTATAATATATTTGTTTTTGACTATTTTGTGTTACTATATTATTTTTGTGTGCTAATATACTATTCAATAGTGAAGGGAAAGAGGAGGAGAGGAAAAAGATCCTGAGAGAGTTAAAAAAGGAAGATACTGTAATAGGATGAAATGGAGAGGATTGAAATTGAATACACATTTGGAAATAGGAAATGTAACTGCGATATTGTCTTATTAATTATGCAATTGATTGCTGAATACCCAAAATACACTTTTAATTTGAAGGGTCTGGATTTAATCTACCGTGAAAGTTAAATAATAGGTTTGGGTAGCATATAAGAGCTCCTTTTTGTTGAATTCATAGTACATATACAAGACTAAAGTGTTGCACTCCTAAATAAAAAATTAGTTTAATAAAAAATGTTATCATAATTATGTGATGAATATGAGTCTACCAAAATTATTTAAAAAACACAAAAAATGACACTAAATTCAAATAGAACATTACATAATATTTTTGTCATGTTCTAAAATCCGAACCTGATTGTCAAATCAACGATAAAAGTAAAACAACCAAAAAATAAGCATGACTTTTAAACAAAATAGCGGATTTTTAAAAACAAATGCAGTTTCTTGAATAAGTGGAGAAGTTTTAAATTTTTTGTCACTTTTGTAATTAAGCCCCTCACTTTTGTAATTAAGCCCCTCAATTATTATTAAACACGATGCGGATTTTTAACAAATGTAAACTCTGCAACAGAGAGTTCGAATCGGCTTCACACTTATTCTTCAATTGCATCTACGCTAGAGCCATTTGAACTCACTCCTTCGCCTCATGGCACGTAATATTTCGCTCAACCAATCTTCTACAAATATGGCTGGACAACAGGAAACATTTCGATCCAATTCAAGCGAAGCGATGGGATGCAACATGTGCTGCTACGATGTGGAGCCTCTGGCGTGAGCGTAACAACCGTATATTCAACTCCAAATCAAAACCACACAAGATGATCTCCAAAGAAATCAGAGACCTAGTAGACTCATGGATGGAGAACTAATAATTCTCATAACTTTAGACATATAGTTCCTTGTTGTTTCATTGATGTAACACGTTCTTCTCATGTATCTACTCCCTTGTAAACTCATAATTTTGACTAATGAATAGAGCAAAACAGATATTCGCCTGAAGCTCCTTCAAAAAAAAAAAATATTATTCTTGTTTTAGATTTATTTATTTTTACTTTTTTTGATGCGCCGGCTCATATGAAATTTTAGCAAGATCAGATGGAGCTCCATTCAATCCAGTTGTACCTAAATTCATTCAAGAAAAAATGATTACAATTGTAAAAGGCAATGGCAAACCCATATAATATTAGTGAAAAAAATACAAGGAACAACATACCAATAACTAAAAATGTAAGGCACACCATACTTTCAGTTTCCATCTAATATCCACAAGAAAATTGACTTTGTATACATTTTCATGAGAATAACTACACACTCTGCATACATTACTTTAATTTCTTGATTAGAAAAAATCAATCATATGCTAAGAGATTGAGAATCCTCTCTGTGATATTTCAAATGAAATACAATCTTTCATCGATCATGGAATGCCTTACGGTTTTATATAATATTTTTGTCTCTCATCCAATGTACGTGAATTATTTACTTATTCATATACTTTGAATGATAAAATATAAAGTTACGTACTTCATGTATATAACATGACTGCATGACGTGCTTTAATTCATACTTCACGCTCATAACTAATCTACATCTAAATAAAACTCCGAACTTTTGATAATATAAATTAATATAGAGAAATAAATTAAATTTTTTCTTACTAATTAAGATTAAAAATCAAATGAGATAAACAAAAAGATTAACAATCAAATGAGATGTCGCAAAAAAATCCAATAAATAATTGTTAATATGTCATTTTCATGTCGGTAAATCCTGTTCTATTTTACAACATTACAAACTAGAAACGATATATTCCATAAAAATGGTAAATTTATATTGTACCAATCCAATCATTTTCTTATGAATTAATAATTTTTAAGAACGAGAAAATTCTATCTGAGACTATGGTTCTACGAGCAATTATTCATGACATAATATCTCGTCCCAATTTGTAACTATTCAATTGGGCCTTGAAAGCCTTATATATAAACTAGGTAATCTATAATTATGGGTCTTTAAAGTGTTCTATATAAACTTGTAGTATATAATTATTCAATTGGGCCTTGAAAGTCCTATATATAAACCTATATCTAGGGTTTTTGCGATCCCTTCTTCTACATACGCCGCCTGAGCTTGAGAGATCAGAGTAGGGTTTCTCTTCAAGCGCAAAGAATCTCGTAAGTTTCTCTCTGAACCCAAGTTTAATCTCATGAAATATTCATGGGTTTTTCTTCTCTTTGATTCCTTCATAGCTGATATTTTTCACACCGAATTTGTTCTGTTTGTTTAGTATTGTTTCTAGTTCTATTGATCGTCATATATCTGATTTTAACTCAAGAAAATCCATTATATTCAGCTTCTTTTTGGAATTCCTTAAAACCCATGTTAGTTTAAGATAGGTTTTGTATTATAATTCATTTTGAGATAGGCCCATATAATAAATTACTTCCTCGCTCAACATATATATTTCAAAATGTCCAGAAATCCTTATACATCTCAATTACTTTGTAATCTCTTAGAAATCTAAATATTTCTATTCTTTGCTTATTTTCCAACCACAACTTGGAAAATCTATCAATCAAAACTCATCTAAACCAAAGATTGCATTCTAAAAAAAATCATCTAAACGTTTTTTTTAACAATTAATCAACTCTTATGAAACAGAGAATGGACGGTCAAGCGAAGCTAGCTGTTGTGGTGAAAATCATGGGCCGGACCGGGTCCAGGGGGCAAGTGACTCAAGTGAGAGTCAAGTTTTTGGACGACCAGAACCGTTTGATCATGCGCAATGTGAAAGGCCCGGTCCGTGAGGGCGATATTCTCACCTTGCTCGAGTCCGAAAGAGAGGCAAGAAGACTCCGTTGAAAAGTATATGGTATTGTTCGGTGTTTTTGGTTAAGAAATGTGTTGGCTTTTTTGGGTTAAGAACTATGTTTGTTGTGTGAGGAATTGTGACATTTTGATGGTGGCTTGAATGTGTTTAGTAATTGAATGCTTTTTGTGTTTATCTCTATTTGAATCTGATGATTAATATTTTTGTTCATGATTGGTCTTTTTGGTTGAGTAATATGTTTGGTATATTTGGTTGTAATATGTGACCTTCTCTGTGTTTGGTACTATGTTGTGAGGAATTGTGACGCTTAATGATAGTTTTTATGGTATTTGTGTTGGTGGCTTGAATATGTTTAGTAATTGAATGCTTTTTGTGTTTCTATCTATTTGAATCTGATGTTTAATGTTTCTGTTGATGGATGGAGTGATTATGGGTGAATGTGTGTTGGCCTAATGCCTTCTATTTGTTTACTAGATTCTGATGTTATGTTGCAAGGAAAACAAGATTGCAATGATGAGCAAAAAGAACATGTTGCTGCATATATTTTGCTTAGTTGTGTACTCCTATGATATATTTGACATTATATTTTTACTCATTCATTTTTATGATTGCGGATCAAAACGGTACTGCTTTGTTTTATTTTTCTGTAATTTGTTTTTCTCTACAGAAAGAAACATTTGTGTTCAAGATTTTTTTTTTGGTCTAATTGTGTGAGACATGTTTATTTAAAGTTTCAGTCCAATAATTATTTCATTAACTAATAGAGAAAAATTTAATACCGAACAGTCTTCTGAAAGGTGTATTTAAATTTTATATGAAGGTACCTACAAATAATAACTAGTTTTAAAATTTCCCTGGTTTAATTCGTGAGACAAGTTCATTTAAAATCAAATTCTTCCTTCTAAATTTTCCTGGAAATCAATCGATCATATAAAGTTCTGCTTTTCATGAGCTTTTGACATCTGCACAAATAAAAAAATTACAACGAAATTACGAATTTATGAAAGAAATGACAATGATCGAAATTTGATATAAAAGAAAGGTCAATTCGACCTTTTCGGCAGTGTAGAATCCTGCTGGTCTGCTGCCAACAATGCAAACACGAAGTGGGTCACGGATCAGAGAAGAGAATCACATCGTCTCCTTTCATGAAGAAGAAATCTAAGCAATTCTTTCATTTAATCCCTTTTTGAGTTATCATCTACACAAGCTCGAAAGTATACTTTACACTAATTGAACAAGTTCGTCTGATTTCCTCCTCATTATGAGAGAAAATGAACAAGGCGGAATTGCTTTCCCGTTTTATAAAAAACAGGATTTCATTTCCGGTTTAAGTAAAATTGTCTTTTCAACATCTGATTGTAAGCAAGAATAACTGCTGCATCTTTTGATCATAACTATAAGCCCTATTTTTAGATTAGAATGTTTAAAATTGGATTTGCCAACTCAAAGGACGTTTTATTTATTTTAATTTTACTGAAGAACAAATGTTATATTAAGATTATAGAACACTATATAAGAAAATCGCGCATCTCCATTCTCTCTCACACTCGCGTATTAACCTTAAAGAACTTTGATTCTCTCTCTCTCTCTCTCTAATCTTAAATAACCTCCATTCTCGTTCTTTCTCTCTCTTACCCACCAATATGGGAGGCTGTGTGTCCTTTAACACAACTGAACCACGTCCTTCGGAATCAGGCGAGAATGATCACACCATCACCGTGCCTAATCTACCGTCGAGAGACAATTGGCAAGATGACAAACCCGCTTCTAAACGTCAGGTCGAGATTCCTTTAATTTCTACCCGCATCCACATCTATCGGCACGAAAGGGGCCCATGCCATGGTATATGAGGTTGGTCGAATTTATACATTTTAATGAAATTTCTTGATATGTATTAAGTTAGTAGAGCAAAATATAACATTTTTTATGATATTTTCTTTCCCAATTTCAGTTTTTACTAGGAGGGTTTGACATGGTATTTTGCGGTTTGTTCGATGGACATGGACCTAAGGGCGATTTAATGTCAGTAAAGGTGAGAGACAATCTCCCTTTCAAGTTGCTATCAGAATGGAGATCTCTCCTTGCAAGAGAAAAGGCGATACCACATGAAGATCGGAGTGAGCCAAATGTGGACTTAGATGAGGGTGATCAGAAGCTTCCGGAGATCTTTACGCCTCTCCAACATTCATTTTACGACGCTTTTAATATGATGGATAAGGATCTGAAGGAAAATACAAATGTGGATTCCTTTTGCAGCGGTTCTACGGCGCTCACAGTGGTAAGAAGGTAACCCTTAATATATTTCTTTTATTTACATTATCTATTGGAAACTAGGGATTATTTGTAGCATGAATTTATGAGATTAGTTACTGAAATTGTATCATAATTATAAAGATGCTAATTCTTAAATTAATTGTTCGTATTTTCTGCTTTTCTTGGTTACGTTTTTGTAATTAAATTGACTCATTTTATCAAGAAAAAATGGGACTTGTCAAATTGGACTGTTTTATTCAAATTTAGACTCGTTCTTACTTTTGTCCTTCTGAGAATAAATAGTTTCTATTTGTTCGAGTTATTTAAATTGAATAGGTAGATGTATATTCATTAGTCTGTTTTCCAAAGAATTTTTTGTATGTTTGTTTTTACATATTTGACATTATGGGTTAATTAACTTTGGATTCATGTCTTTTTTAGGGGTGAGATCTTCTTATCGGAAATCTTGGGAAATCGAGAGCAATTCTCGGTACGAGAGATAAAGACAATAGCCTAATTGGTGAACAACTCACGATTGATCTGAAACCCGATATATCTCTGAAATAATTTTCCTAATAATAGGCCTCATGATGTCTCTTAATTCCTCGTATTTTTATGAAATGAATAATCTCATAATATCATTTCTTTTGTTTTATTTTATTTTTCAGCGGAATTGGACAGGATTCGCAGATGCGAAGGCCGTGTGTTTCCAACAAAAGATGAACCGAATATATGTAGGCTTTTTCTACCTGGAAAAGACTCACCAGGTTTAGCTGTCTTGCGAGCTTTTGGTGATTTTTGTCTGAAAGACCATGGTCTCATAGCAGTCCCTCAAGTCTCCTATCATCGCCTAGCTCGCTCTGACGAGTTCCTGATTCTCGCCACTCATGGGGTAACCTTTTAAAATCTGAAAATTATAAAAATTATAAAATCTATATATATTTCGTAACTTGGTTCTACGAGCTAATAAAATTAACTTTGGGATGTGTTATCAAACAAGGAAGCAGTCGATATAGTTGCATCTGCCCCGTGCAAGGAATTAGCTGCCAAAGTGTTGGTTGACCACTCAGTGCATTTATGGCGTGTGAAGGACCCGACACGAAAAACAGATGACATCTCTGCGGTAGTTTTGTACCTGGATATAGAACACGAGGATCCAGATGAAGATTCCAAACTTCTCTATTATGAGGAGTCGATGAAGCAGGTGGACCAGTTTTCTTCACCTATAGAGTTTCATGAGACAGAAGTAATCAATGATCAATCTAATGCAGACAATTCTCGCATGGGATGTAAAGAAGACGAAAGGTTAGCGGAAGAAGAAGAAGGGGCCAAGAAGAACAAAAAGGGAAAATCCCTCATGAGGATGCCCAAGTTCATTAAAAAATGGGGGAAAAAAGTAAGAAATGTTGAAAAATCGGACGGAGATTCTAATGGCTATCGGCCCTTATTGAACTCGAAGGGGTTCCAAGAGTCCCCACGACCCCGCAATTTTTTTTTTTAAGTTGTCTTTACGTGAATTCAATTCAGTTGTTCATTGAAAATTTGTTTTTCTTTTTGTTCTTTTGTAATTCATGTTTTGATTGTATGAATTAAGTATCACCTTTGATAGTAAAAAGAAGTAATTGAAATTAATACAAAGAAAGAAAATAGAGAAGAGATAAAGAAAGAAAAATTAAAATGAAATTTATATAAGATAGAAAAAAGAACTAGGTGTGTAATTGAGTCGGGTTCCATGGATCTTATCTAACTATAACAGATTTGTAAATTTCTAACCCGACAGCCAACACAACCCATAATAGGTTGTATTATTTATTAAAATAAATAATATTAAAATTTAAAACATATTTCTTTTATTTTTTAATGGCCATTTAAATAGGGAAATAGAAAATCACAACGGGGGTACTGTAGCGATCCTGTAGCGACAGATTGAAATTATATATTGTTTTCTCGCGTTTCTATATATGCTATATGCTGTTTTCATTTTTTTAAATATATACTATTTACCGAATGAATTTTTATATATTGTTTGTTTTCAGTTTATATGTTTTATATATTGTTTTTATTTTTCAAAATATATATTGTTTTAGCGAATGAATTTTTTATATATTGTTTGTTTTTATTTTATATGTTTTTTTCAGTTTTTATATACCGTCACTACAGTACCGTCGCGTAGTATTAGCTCCCATTTAAATAAAATAAAAAAAGAAATTTAATGGAAAGTTTGAATTGAAATTAACAACTTTGATCTAGTCTTCTTCTTTTCCTTTATAAAAGAGCATTCCCTCCTTTTTTTTTCATATACAACACATACAATACAACACAATCTCTATTCCTCCATTAAAAAGAGTTCTCTAAATATTTCTTCATATCACGCAAAATTCTATTTGGTTGAGAAATCATGGTGCAATCACTGTCCTCATCTTGTTCAACTGTTTGCCCACTCCAAAAAATGCACGTCATCAATGGCTCTAGCGTGAACTCTATTCAGTCCTTCTTCCTCATCCCTAAACACCTGATTGCATCTTTCGTGCCAAACAACAAAGAGGGCCACCAAAATATTACTCAGCACGTGTTGTCCCCTCGCTTGGAAGAGAGCCTGTTGGATTTGCCTAATGGACCCGAGCCGGCCGGTACGGTCCTCATCCCAAATCGATACCGTGAAATACATTCGGATAATAAAGGAGTCACCGATTCACCGGTACGGTCCTCATCCCAAGCCAATACTCTGTTCATAGTAAAGTTGAGTCGCTGGTTTGAGTGAGATGATTTTTGATCGAGTAAAACATATCTTCTGTAGAGCATTGTGCCTAAATTTTTGTGTTGTGACTAACTACTGATGTATAATTAACATTAGTATTGTGCCTAATTTTTTGTATTGTGTCTAGTTATTGATATGTAGCTATAAAGAAAAATCAATGATTCACTGTAAGACTAATCTTTTTCCGTCCGGGTTTAATAACATTGGTTGTACTTGTTTTGTCAGTGGTTTTTGGTTCTTTAAGAGTAACTTATATCAAGTCATGGAATTTATTTTGTTACTAAAATAAGAGCATCTTCACTTTTGTTTTGATACACGAACTCAAATTTAGAGGTACCAAATGCCCAATCTACTATTAATATTTAATTTATTAATCTCAAAAAGAATTTTTTTGTCATTACAAAGGTATAAAACAAAAAATATGTCTATAGTATAAAACCCCCTGTAAAAAAATTAATTAAGTTTCCTAAATACCCTCTGTCAAACCTCTCCTTAGACCTTATAATCTCTCGAAAAAACAAAACGAATGATAATTAACAGGAAAAAGAACTCTATTTACAAGCTTTCTGTATTTCTATGATGCGACCCACACAAAGGTGAAGAGAAAAACTTATTGGCAGAATTTCCCACACATTCACTTCTGGGTGAGAGACTCACGTCTTCTAACGCCCGGATTTGAATTTCGGACGGATAATCTCTCACAAACCCGATTCTCGGTCCGGCTCCGGTGCTCCATTTGCACGACAACTGTTTGCCCAGTTGGTAAGATTTCAACCCTTTCTTTGAGTTTATTCTGTGTAGAATTTTCTCTTTCGAAACAACAATTTGTTGTTCCTCTGTATTTTCTCCTTGTAATGTATTTTCTTCTTTTGGTGTATTTTCTTCTTGTGATGTATTTGCTTCTTCTTCCAAATTTATTTCGGTAATATTAGATGTAATTTCTTTTTCTTCTTTTTTATTTTCATTTCCATTTTCATTTTCTTGTTCAGCTAGGTTTAGTTCGGACTTGGAGCTTCTCAATCGGTCGGAGTAGTCTTCATCATCTTCTGAAGGATTTAGCTGAAAAGAAAGTAAAAGAAATATATTAGAGCGATTCAAAATTTAATCTAACAAACATAAAAATAATGAAATGATGTAAAGTACTTTTTGAATTTTAATATAATGTAATATCTTCTTACCTTAACATCAGTAAGATCAACATCATTTTCTTTTAAGAAACTCATAAACTCCTGAAAATTCTCTTCGGTCGGACGATAATGCCCACTATGCGGCCACACAGCCTAATATAAAAATATAATAATAATAAAATCAAACCATATAAATGAAATCTCTTACAAATTAGATAAATTCAAAAAGATAATAAATATACCTTTAAAATTCCATTTTCTACTATTAATCTTCCAGCAGCAGATGTAGCTCCACCAGCCAGGAAACTCGAATGCTGAAATTTCCCTTTCTTTTTCTAAAAATAAATAAATAAACACTTATTAAGAATAATTAAAAACATAAGAAAATATTACAATTTAATTAAATTAAATATTAATTTACCTTGCCAACATATAAAGATTTTGATGTGCTCAAAACAAAAATCCATTTATCATTTTTGGAACCTTCTGATGAGTCAATTAGTTCTCGACTCTGCTTGTAAATTAATTTCCCATTTTCCACTATTACTTCATAGGCCTCTCTTTCTTTCTATATAAAAAAGAACAAAATTATATTAGTTCAAACTTACATATTTAGTATGATTAATAAATGAAAATAATATTTCTCTATATACTTACTGGGCCGAGATATTTAATGCACTGTTGTTGTAGCTTTGACCGAGTGCATTTCTTATCAAGACTTACTTCTTTTCCTTCTCCGACATCCAACCTATTAATTATTCGAAAAATATTAGTTTTAGATAATCTTTTATATTATATATTTACAACAAATTTTTTTATATAATTATATTATGAATATATCTTGAAACTTACCAATAAAAGAAAGGTTGTTTGCTCTCGCAATGCAGCCAACAATCGTAGTAATAATGAAGGTTATGACCGTATCTATGACGAGGATCAATCTGCAAAAAAAATAATTAACATTATTTTATATAAATAATGGACTAATATGTAAGTTTCAAAATTTTCAATTTTTTTGAAGAAGAAAGTAATAAGTATAAAATACTTACCGCTTCGAGCCAATGTTGCAATGCAAGTTTTTTCGCATTCTCATCTTTTGATAGTCCTTTACCAACCTAAAACAAAAAATAAAATAAAATCATAAGCTTTTGAATTGAAATATTTTAATATAAATGAATTATATGAATTATGATAATAGAATTAGAGAAATTAAATTAATTACCTTGGCTGCCCTTGTTCTTGCCCTAGACCATTTTGAAACCACAGATTCAGGTTTGTCTATGTCAAAAAATGAAACAGAGCTTCTCTTTAGTAAGGCAAAATCAAGTACTTTCCACCTAAAACATCATTTGAAAGAGACAAATTAGCCATCAATTTTTCTAAAATAAACCAATTTTAATTTAAAAAAAAGAAAGAACAGAGTAAATTCAATTAGTACCAATGCTGCTCTACTAAGACCGCACAATCAGCGAGTTGTCTCCTTGTTCTAAAACTTTTATAAACTTTTTGCAATTTTACTGCCGCTTCGTGTTTTGGGCTTTCTGGATCGATTTTCGGCGATTCTAAAAACTTCTCTTCTGAGGGATTGAATCGTGATTTAGAGAACGTTAAGGGCTTCATTGGGTTTTCTTCATTGTATCTCGGGCTCTTAACGGAAACCTCTGTTTCGACATGAATCGAGTCGTCTTCTTGCTTTCTCTTGAAGCTTAATGAGCCTTCAATTAAGAATTTTCCAGAGCCGAAAGATTTTGTGAGGATGGAGTCTACACATTCGTCTAGTGGTGAAGGATCTTCAGATGGATATGACATAAACAAACCCATTTTGATTTGAATTTGATTACTTTTTTTGGTTTGATTGACCTCTGAAAAGAAGGAAAAAAAAGAGAAAATTATTTCGAGTTCTTCATAGAAGCTATCAGTTACTTAAACAATGAAGCTCCGAAAACCGAAACCCAAAACTCAATCTGACATTCACGCATTCAATTTAAACCCAATTTCATCAAACAACACAAATCAAGCAAAATTACTCCAACCCATTTCAAGACTTCACCCAAATATTAAAAAAATCCCAAAAAAAAAATCTTACCTCTTAGACTTTTTCAGTGCAATGAGAGGCGACTTGTTAGCTGTTGGAAAATACAAGGATAAGAGAAGAAAAGAAAAGAGGATAAGAGGGAAGTTACATGGTCAGTTGGTGAAGTGATGGTATATAAAAGAAGAAGAAAGAAAGAGGTTAAGAAAGAACGGAGAAGCTTCTTTGGCGCTAAACTAAGAGAATAATCAAACTTAAAATCGTTTTAGAAATTGTTTTGTAACTTTGTCTGAGGTGAAGAGAGAAAAAAGGATTTGATGGGGTTTAAATAATAAGGCAGAGGAATCAATCGTCGGTGTTTTGAAGTCTGAATTGAATATACGTTTTTGTTTTGGAATAATAGTAAATGGTGCATTTTACATTACACGGCTTTTGCTGTGACTACCGTGTTTTAACTGACAAATCACTGACTAATTGTACTAAGTTAATTTAAGATGATTAATTAAAATTACTGGTACGAGTGGTACAGGTATTAAAATTTGCAAACAAGCCCCCGCATTTTGCTGAACTGAAAAAAAAAATTCCCCAGAATTGTGAAAGGACCCTAAATTATTAGAAATTGTAAAAAAGTCCCTACAATTCATACAACATCATATAAGGTAGGGGGTGTACAACAAATTTAGAAACCCGACCAACCCGACTGACCCAACCCGTTTTTTACGGGTTTTATAACTACTGGGTTGGGTTTGGGTTTAATTTTTAAAAAAACCGGAGTTGTGGGTTGGTTTTCGGGTTGGAAACTGAAAACCCGTGTTAACCTGACCCGACCGTAACTCATATAAGTAAAGATTTTCTTAATAAATTTTCAATATACAATTGCCCAAATGTCAACTCTGTTATTCCACATTAGAAACAAATTTTATCATGTATGAAAAATGTTAAAATATATTTATTTCATTTCCTTTTGTACCTCCATAATTTTCAAATATTTAAGCACAAGAAGAAGAAAAGTTTTCTGTAGATATCAAATCCAATATTAAAGGTAAGTAAATTCTCGGTTATGATCATTACTTGATTCATTTGTTGTAGTTTTATATTTTTTTTCAAAGAAATTATTTTTTGCTTTGAACTTTCTGATGGAGGTGGAACCATTAACATTAGATTTGTAGAATTACATATGATTCTACATACTTGATGTTAAAGGTAAGTAAGTTCACTGTAGAACCATTAACATCAAGTATGTAGAATTCCTTTTGTTGGGGTTTATGTTTTTTTTTCTTTCTGAAATGTGTTGTAGTTCATGATTGAAATTTGAAGGTATTTTTATTTAAAATTGTCACCGGATATTTTTTTTATTATAAATGCTTAGTTTTTTTAATATGATTTAGTCTATGCAGTTATTTATATGTTAAATATCATTTAGTCCATCTTATGTTACATAACGTTCATCTAATCAAAAGCTCAAAACCCGGCCAACCCGACCGACCCGACCAAGAAAAATATTGTCGTATTGGGTGGGTTTTTGAAGTATTATGGGTTGGGTTGGGTTGAAAATACTAAACCCGTTATAATTGGGTTGGGTTATAATTTTAGCTGAAACCCGCCCAACCCGACCCGTGTACACCCCTAATATAAGGCGAAAGAGATGTTGATTTAAACTTAAGAAATACTAGGATAATACTCGCGTCTCTGCGAATATTTTAATATCTCTATTCATTTTTAATATAAAAACATTAATTAAAATTACATAGAAATAATATAGGATCTAAATAAGTTTATACTTTATAATGTAAGAATAACATAACATATTCTTTACTATATATATATATATATATATGAAAGATTTGACAATAAGATCATTTAAGTTACTTTACATCTAATATAAAAGTTTAATAATCTAACTCTAATTAAATATGCAAATGGGCTCATGTCTTAATGGTTGACTATAAAGTACAACAAATCATAGATTATGAATTAAATACACATTTGCATCAAATAATGGATGTAGGACAAAGAGATATATTTATTCTATCAAAAAAAAACTTTAATTATACATAATACACATTCTATTTACGTTATTTTATAATATATATATATATATATATATATATATATATATATATCTCACTCATTTTCTTACACATTTAATCGTCAGATACTTAAGTGAGAGAAAAACTTTAAACTAAAACTCTATGAATATGAAGTTTAAAATAAAGGAAAAATTCAAACGAATTTATATTTGAAGAATTTAGTAAAACAAATATAATATTTGATTAAGAAATATTATTTTTTGTTGAAAGAGAGAAAAATTTTATTTGTGTTTAAACTCTTCACCCGAGCTATTAAAGCTCAAAATTAGTTTAACTAATTTTCTACTTCTCTTATTAACATGAAAAAGTAAAATATGTATGTAATAAAAGTGAGTTTAATAATGTGACATCTTTAGAAATCTCAAACACCATTTGGTTCGTTGGATTCACATCCAATGAATGTAATAAAAGTGAGTTTAATGATGTCACATCTTTAGAGGAATTCAAAGAGAATGTAAAATAAGTAACACATAATTAACTACAAAAATATATAAAACTTAAAAAAAATCAATACTTGAATTAATAGTTCAGATCTAAACATCGATTATGATTCAACAACTCAAATAATTTGAATTATGGGGACCTGACATCACCGACTTATTTGTTACCAACATCATCGGAGTTCAGAAAGATATAAAAGAATTACAAAAAAAATTCTTGATATAATAAAAAGTAAAGAAAAAGTAGAATACAAATATAAAAAATTATGATGTGTAAAAATAAGAACAATAACATGTATTGTCATTCACATGAAAATATGTAATATTTGAAAAAAAATATAATGAACATATAAAAGACATAATAATTATATACAATGTATATGGATAACTAAAAATATATACATATATGGTCAGCTGTATTTAGATAATGTAGATGTTATAACCCATATTTTTTATAAATAATTTATGTTGGGGTATTTTTATAAATTTAAATATTTAAAAATTTCAAGTCATATTTTAAAAATTCATTATATTATGAAAATGATATTTTATATATATTGATAAACTGAAACTTCATAATTTCTAAATTATTATTATTATTATTATTATTATTATTATTATTATTATTATTATTATTGATTAATGTTCATTGGTCAAGAGTGATTAGATGTATTTATGGATGGCGTCATATTTATTTCTAATGCATTTCATGTTTATATTAATTCGAAATTTTGACTAATCAAATGAACGAAATTATTATTCCGGTACGTTCCCTTTGATTTTATGAGATGCAAAATTTTATCTCTATTAATGTCCATAATTCTTTGAATCAAGAAATTCATTCTTCTATTTATATTTAGTTCTCCATATCATAGTAAAACTACAAAATGAAATTCTTTTTCCAAACAAAATAACTATATTTCGACAATCATGATGGATTGGAGTTTTGAAGCCTCATTTAGTCGAGTCATGAGTCTTTTGAGGTAGGGATTCTTGCTCATATATGTTTTCTCCTTAATTATTTTAATGTTAATATAAAAATATTTTTTTGACATAACTAGAGCTTATATGGCTCAAAGCAGATATTTTAACAAGTCATAAAATAAAGTATTTGAGAATAATATATATTTTGAAGAAAATATTTTTGTATGCGGGATATAGTGAGATGTGTGAAAAGTGATAATAAGGCGAATACAGCTGTACTTGGTAGGTGGAAGCCAATGCCGCTGATTTGTGTAGGTTAAAGGCTATACTAGGGCCGCCAATCACCCAATAACGAGCTCGGAAATATGTGTATTTATGGCGTACTCGATGTCATGGAGCATTTTCTAGTGTTTATTCGTGTGAGATGACAAGTGATAAAGAAATAGATATCTCAAAGACAAATTTTATTTTCTAATGGTTATATTCACTAAAATGAATATTTTTATATATGAATTTATATAATCATTTATTTTAATAGTATCATTTTTTTTCATTTTTAATTATATGCGAGCATTCTTTACTGAGTATTTTTGTACTCATCATTTTGTTTTACAAAATTTGTCAGGTTTATTTAATTGAGAGACCTGGGGTTGAGTGTCGTCACAACATCGAAAAAAATAAGATAAATGTAAAAAAAAAAAAATTAAATATAAAAAATTATAGATATTAGATTCAAATATATTCCTTGTATTATTCCGCTGTAATACAATTTTTAGTATTATATATCCCGAATCCTTCGGAATATACGACCGTTACATCTCGAATCTAAAATAGGTCCGGAGTGTGAAAGTTTAAACATGTGATGTAAATATTTTCTCTTAAATTATGTTGTCACATGAGAATATTCAATAGGAGATGAAAAATAATGGGAGTTAGATTTAGTTGAAATGGAGAGAGGATAGAGGCCAAAGCTTACTAGTTGAAAAGTAATATTCAAGTGATTAAGCACCCTTAAAATTTGAAAAGATGTCACAAATTTAAATTTCAGCATAAATATTGAACACTGTTTAAAAAGTCTTTCAATTCTTTCATAATAAATTTGAATCTCAAAGAAAGAGAGAAAATATTTTCAAATAACTAAGTATAAAATCCAACCTTTTTAATAAATGAAGGTTTTTTTGCAAATTCCCAAGATGATATGAAAGCTTAGGCAATGAATGGAA
This sequence comes from Juncus effusus, assembly GCA_027726005.1. NCBI lineage: Eukaryota > Viridiplantae > Streptophyta > Magnoliopsida > Poales > Juncaceae > Juncus > Juncus effusus. The sequence continues at coordinate 2,272,438 of CM050904.1, read as the reverse complement.
TGGTAGTGGTAGGTGAAAGAAAAGAAATGAAATGATGGAATCCAGTTTAATAGTAATGGAGAGGATAAGAGTCTCCTTCCGTGCGTTGATTAATACGGACTTCCTACGGAGAATGGACTGGAACAGTTTGCAATTGTGATTTTAAGTCAATAATAAATGACATGTCACTATTTGTCGGAAAAGTATTCCATGTAATTTGACTATCTAATTATGAATCCAGTAACTATATACTTCTTTTGCAAGTCTTAAATATTGAGATTGATAGGAACTTGTAATATTCTTTCTTGAACAAAATGAAGCTGGTCGAGGACTCAATCAAAGTCACTCAAATTTCATTGTTTAATAGAATGACTTGTCGTATATTGAGATTGATAGAAACTTGTCGTATAACTTTCTTAAATATATATTGTATTGAGCTTTGTTCAATATTTAAGCTGGTCATTATTTTGGAAAATTTGATATCACGATTTGTACTTAGCACGCCGAATGACGCGACGGGAATATATACTATTTTTTTCACTTCGTAATATATTATTTTTTTAAATATTATTTTACTATTTTATATATTATTTTTATTCTTTATGTATTTTTAATTTTTGAAATTTGTATATACAGTTTTAATACATTATTTTATTTTTATATACTATTTTTACTGTTTATGTACATACTGTTATTCCACTAATATTAAGCTATATATACTGTTGTCGTAATTTCAGCATGCTACAGTTATGACATATCAGGTCCCTTCAATTTTTGTTTGTTTAGTTTTTCCCACTAAATTTCTAGTTTATCTAAGTTATTCTAATTAAAAAAACTATTCTATCAAACGTTTTTTGATTATTTGATGGAATATAACATGATATCAAAATATCAATCAAGTTGATATATTTTATACAATTCAATTATCATTTAGATCATCTTAAATATGCATTACTTTTGTTTTAAAAAGTTTTTAGATGACGGAGTTTTATGTACGCTGATTTGGTTTATCCTATATGATAAATGAGATATCAAATGTATCATATATGATAATTGAGATGTGTTAGATATGTATTAGCTAGACTAATTAATTTCATATCTTCTCATTATTTCATTAAATTATCGATTTTTTTTTCAGACTAATCCAATTTGAATAAATTTGTAGTTTGATAACTATATGAGGACAACACAAATCTGATTATATGTAGACAATCAAAAGTTTAGTGATTAATTTGAGGACAGTGTACAGTCAATGATCTCTGCTGAAATTTATAGCGTATTAATAACTAGAAAGACTTTTTGTTTACTTTGAATATTCAGTCTACCGACCTTTTCAATGATCATGAACTTTTCTTTTTAATGCATTGGGCCATTTAATTTTTAGATAAATGAATTGTACTAGTCAAAGGGAAGGATTAAGTATTATCATTAATAATAATTAATTAATAAAAGCCTCTTTTTTCCAGAAGGGAATACACGGCTAACAAGAAGCACTTTCTTTGTATTTTGTGTTCACAATCTAAATTATTCAAAGTATATTCTGGAATAAACATTGTTTGAATTAGGATCACGGGCAGAGTAAAATCATGTCAGAAGAAAGAAAAGAAGGCCGAAAGACTAAATAATTCCACCGTCAAGTACCACTGTACTGGACAGATATATATCCATCAAACTGTACCAGTACCAACAATATATTCGATATAACTATCCGTACTAATTATGGTACGCCAACATGGCCGCATGTGGTGCATCCACATTAGCCGCAACAAGAATGATTTTAGAAATCAATTAGATTATGGGACCTGCAGTCATACAGCACGACACAATAATATATAAAGATAATAAGTAGTATAAAATAAAAAAATAAAGATTTTTTTAAATAGTATATAGAAATAATAAACAGTATATATATAAAATAATATATAAAAAAATAATATATTGAAATTAGTCGCTTTCTTGACGTTCTAAAGCACATGATTTCCCTTAAATTATTAGTAACACCTTTCTTCAATCTCCAATAATTAATATGTAGATTAGCTTGTATTTTACTTGTAGTTTTATGGTTATACTTTACTGTTACTTCTAAGATATTTTCTTAATTAGGGTTTAATTCTTTTGAGGTTCTGTGTTAATTCTAAGAATGTACATCTTTTTTTTTCTGCCCTTTATGCACTTTCTCTCCCTTGAACAGTGTAATTGTAAGTGGAATTTGATATTTTAATGAAAATAGTACTGGTGGCTATCAAGGGGGGAAAAAATTAGGTTTACATACTATACCAAGCAGAAAGAAAGAGTAATTTGGTAATTTTGTAATTTACTAAAATCAAAGGCTAGTATAATTTCTTAGTTACAACTGAGAAGTTGGTAGTTAATTAACAATAAGTCAAAGTCAAAAATATAAAGTTGTGTGTTATTTATATATAACTTGTCGTTTCCTTCTTAATTTCAACCATACCAGTCTGTATTAAAAAACACTTGCTATTTATAATTTGAACTGTGATTATTTCCTGTTTCAGTTTTTGGCTTTAGCTGTCTATTGTCTTAAACAAAGAAAGAAAGAATGCATGACTGAAAAAAAAAACTATCATGAATTATTCAAACAATATGTTAAAATAATCATAAATAGAGTGTATTGAGTAAAAACAACTACTAATTAATAAACATGTATAGCTAAGCTGGCATTTAGCTAGCAAGTGGTCACAACTTGCAGTTATATATTAAATGACTGATCAAGTTTCAAAAATTCAAGCTCTTGATCCAAGGAGTAAACATTTCTACCAAATTCAGATGAGTGAGGTTTCTCTGTGGGGGGCTGCACATGCAGTCTGCATCACAGTCCTTGATCTCTCTTAATATCATGTGAGCCTCACATTGATTAAAGACTGTGATGCTGGCTGCATGTGTAGCCAGCCACAGAGAAACCTCACTCAATTCAGATGGTTCAAATCTCAATTTGAATGTTGACATTATTTTAAGCCTACATAAACCAAGCAATTAGAAAAAAAATTAAGATTAATCCAAATAACCATATATATAGACATTTCATAAAATAGAGCATTACATTAATTAGTGCTACAAAAAGTATCTAGTTCTTTATTACATAATACGAAAATATTGTGATCACCCTCCCCTCCCAACTTGCAAGCACTTGTCAAAAAATTTTAGAGCTAAGATACTAAGCCAATATAGTTATTCAGATTCAGTCAAATAATTCAAATATTTGTGAATCAGATTATTTTGATATAATAAATTACTATAAGTTTAATTTTTTACTTGTCTTCCTCATTCCAAAAAAATCACTCAAACCAAACAACACGTAAACAAGATTAGGAAAACTAAAAAGTTTTGACCTAGTGTAACTGATCATGATCAGTAATTACCAAGTAACATGGATAGGTTGACCTAGAATTAAACCTCAGCTAGTATGAATGCAGGAAAAAGGATTGGATCATGACATGAGACATGTCAACTCCTTTTAATTAATTAAACAACCTAACCTAAGTATACATTAATTAATTAGCACTAATTAATCATTCATGCATATATAGTACCTCCTCTCAGAATATAAATGGTTGAGGTGGCACGAAAGAACAGCCAGCTAGGATTCTGACAACTAAACAGCTGTCTAATTATTATCTTAATTGCATACATAGTTTTTTTAAAGATATTATTGTCCCAGTAAGCAACTTCAATAGACAATATACCGACTGACAGGTCAGGATCTTGTCCAAAGGTTTTGGACATATCCTTCATAACTATTTGATTTTTTGATATGATTCAGATTAATACTTACTATATATTTTATTGAAATGAAATAACTTTACAGAAAATATATTATCTATTTAATTTGCACATAATTTTTGTAAATATATACAAATTTCAATAATTTATATGGTAATATTATAGTTTTGAGATAATATAGGGATTTCTATATAAGATTTTCTTGCTGGCACAGCCAAGCAAGCTTGATCAGTAATGTTAAACTAGATTAGTTTTGTGATCATGCTAGAAACAACACTGATTAGTTTTATAATCACGCTCAAAACAAGGATAATTTTCTTATCAAAGTCAATAGACTCCATACTCCACTTCACCACGCGTTTCTTCTGACTTCATGCAAAAATAAATCCTTACAGATTCTCTTTACATATTTATTTCTCTACACATCAGTCACAGGGGGTCTGAACTCTGAAGTGTAGTGTGAGGATTCATGTAGCATGTAAATGTGATAATTAGTTAATGACTCATCATATGAATTGTCTCATGGAATTTGGACACTGGGATTCTTGTAGGGGACATATTTGTGGATGGATCCAGCCACTAAGATCCAAAGTGGTTGGCTAAACCTAAACCATGTTTTGCATGAGTTAATTCATGAAATGATAATTTGGATTTAAGTCAAAAAGATGTGTGGGCGCCCTTGGTTTCAATAGTTCGGTGGTTCATGTATTGTACTATAGTCTATTTTCGTGCCCAAAGAAGCAATGCAAAAGGTTGGAGACTAGATTGCTCATGTGAACAACAAATAATGGAAAGAGAAATCTATGTTAAGGTTTTATATCAATAAAAAGAAAAGAAAATAAGTATTATACTAATCTTTTTTTGTTGGAAAGAAATTATTATTTTTGTCCTAAGGTTTAATTCATTGGGCTGGATAGTAAGTAGTATATCATTTCAATTTAGCCCAATAAAAGACTGGGCTTAATAACAGACTTCAAGAGATCAACGGCTAAGATTGGAAAATACAACAGCCGTTGATTAATCTCATTAAATGCCAAAGACAGATCCTGTACAAACTGAAGGGTCAATGGTCCATCATGTGGCCTAATCTCAATCACTTACTAATATCTCCAGATTAGATCTGCACCATTAGATAGCTAGTTAGTTAGATCAGTTAGAGATGTAAGATCCGATAATCAAACAGGATCGGTTTTGTACTGCTATAAATAGCACTATATA
>CM050904.1:2250000-2257500 GCA_027726005.1 Juncus effusus | reverse complement strand
CAATTGAATATATATTAAAACAAAGTGTTCATTACAATAGAAATAAAGTGTTCATTACAATAGAATGCCAAGAGGATTCGACTAAAGTCCGAAATTTAAAACCAATAAGAAGGAAAATTATAAAAAAACAGAGAAAGGCGTATGAGCCAGTATTCATTGGTCTAAAGCAAAATTTCCCAAAGAATGATATCCGCCTTGATTGATTCCACAATTGTGTGTGCATTTGAGGCAGAATTTGTGAATGTTCTGGCGCAACCCTCTTTTCACAACCAAAAGCAAGTAGCCGCTAGCTTCACTTGTAATTGTAGGTCTCCTTTGCTTTTAAGGATTTGTATACTCAATAATTTTTCTTTTACAGAAGTGCAATCCAATGAACTAAATTTTGAATCAGACTTTATTAGGTTTGAATCGGACTTAGGTTTGGATCTCCGATTAACCTGTTCCAATCAAGACCAGTTGATAAAAAATTGCTATCGAACAATCAACATACCGCTTAAAATGCAATTTTTTTCTTGGCTTGTACTAAAATATAAGAAAAAATAATTGGCCCCGGACAGAGTTCTATGTCTTTGCAAGGACATTCTGATAGGGAACGTCACTCTTTTTTTAGACCGAACTTATAATTTGTGAATTGATAGACTTTATTAAATATGTACCATACAAGATTATGTTTGCCGAGAGTCGAATTTGAGATCTATTTTGAAGTTCTAACGTGCTTTATCGCTTGAGCTAGTAAATTTTTTATATGTTATATTTTTCTTCGAATTTGATATGGAGTCACCTCCAACTAGGAGTGACAAGAACTTTTCATATACCAAGTCTAATAAAACAATGGATAACTTAGAGGAAGCCCCTGGGTGACAAGGCAAATGGAGTAGACATGTATTTGCTTGCCCGTTGTTGGACCCACTAGGAGCGAAATAATAGAATGTTTGCTAATAAATCAAGGACACAACTCTTATTTAAAGTGGCTTGGAGAGAAGTTAGAAGTTTTTTTTTGTTTTTGAGAAGTGAAGCTCGGAGAATTGGATGCAATGTTATTAAACCCGGACCGGACATCGACCCAGTCAAGATTGGGTCATTGGTTCACCGGTCGGACCGGCGGTTCACCCGGTTAAACAGCCGATAACCGGTTATTGATTTTAAATACTAAGTATATATAATCTGTTTGTCTGATTTGAAAATTTAAATCTATTAACTTACAAAAAAGACCAAACACAAAATCTCTTAACTTATAAATACCAAATATCAATCTCTTAACTTACAAATGCAAAAGAAAAAAAATCCTTCAATAATTTAAAATCATACGAACATCACATAAACATAAATTTTAATTTTTTTTTTGAGGCAAAGCTTGAGGTGGGTTGACCCACACTCAAGAGATTTTCATTGATTTTCATAAAAAGTACAAAAAAGTTCTTATTAGGTCAAGGAGAGATTCCTTTTCCTAATTAAAATACAACCCAAGGCAAAAGTTACAATCCAATGGCAGGTTAATTAACTTCCAGAGAAAAAAAGAGAAAAAAGGCAAACACCAGGTCTACTGCTCTCCTGGATCCCCCTTTCCTGATCCCAACTAAGGTATCATAGATATGTTGTAATTATAGCTTGAGAGTTCCCAAATTGCCATATGCACTACCTGTTGCAGGGACCTTCCTTTTGCCTGAAGAATATGTTGCAGCACTCCTTCCAAATCTCAAAAACCAAGAAAATAGTTGAACCTCCCAAATTGATTGAGGTAGTTATTGGATTATAGCAGTCTCTCCCATCTGGCATTCCTTGATCAATCCATTCAGTCCATTTATTCCTTGAGAATTCACAGCTGAATATAATGTGTTGAAGGCCCCCCTCACTGTTGTTGCACAGTACACACATGGACGACATTTGCCAACCCCTCCTGATCAGCATCTTGTATGTTGAACCTCCCAAATTGATTGACGTAGGTATTGGATTATAGCAATCTCTGCCATCTGACATTCCTTGATCAATCCATTCAGTCCAGACATTCCTTGAGAATTCACAAGTGGATATAATGTGTTGGAGACCCCCCCTCACTGATGTTGCATAGTACACACATGGATGGCATTTGCCAACCCCTCCTGATCAGCATCTTGTGTGTAGGAACTACATTCCTTGCTATCTTCCATGCAAAGTATTTAATCTTAGGTGGGAGCTTTAACTTCCAAAGATGGGCCCACTATAATTTGGTCTTTCCTAATTGATCTAATCTTTTGAAAGCTAATTTGGATGTGAATACATGTATTGAATCATTAGGTTTCCAGTTAGGCTCATCAGGGTGGTTAACATGTTGCAGCTGCATTAGGTATCCATTCAATTCTTGAATTGAGTTTCAACTTTCATGGATAGGTTGGCTCTGAAAGCATCTCACCGGTTGGGTCTGAGCAGGAATTCAGCTATGGTTTCATAGGGTTTGATGGCAACAGAGAATAGTTGTGGACAGTGTGCAGCGAGAATCCCCTTACCCTAGTCCATGAACCATATTAGGATTTTGTTCCCTAACCCAGGGTCAATTAAGGTTGAAATCCTAAAAGAGTCTGCACTCTTCAAAACCCCTTCAACAACCCAGAAGCTGGCCTATTAAACCCAGGTGCCAGCAGTAGTTGGAAGTTCTAGAAGAAAAGTTGTACTGCTTCTTTGAATAGTGTGGGAGACTGGGAGATACCTTTCCACAATCATTTCATGAGTAGGGCACCATTCACCAGGGATAAATCTTTAAGACCCAAACCACCATTTTCTTTGCTCAGAATGACTGATTCCCAATTAATCAGCGAGAGACCCTTCCCATTTTTCCCATTCCCTTTCTTTCCGAAGGAAGTTCCTCCTCAGCTTGTCAATTAACTCAATGAACCCTATTGGCAGCTTGATAACTAATATCAGATAAGTTAATTTTCCCATAATTACTGAATTGAGGAGGACCATTCTACCAGGCATAGATAAAAGGTTTGATTTCCAACCTTGGACTGTCTGTTGTATTTTTTCAGTATAAGACAAGAGTGCCTCTAGTGGTACCCCTTTGAAGTGTAATGGCAATCCAAGATATTGATTGGGGAATTCCTGAACCCCACACCCCAATCTTTGTGCCAGGTCTAGGATCTGATCTTGCTCCACTCGTAGAGGTAGGAATATGATTTTTGAAATTAATCTTTAGGCTTGTAAAATTTTCTAGAGATTTAAGTAACACTATAGTCATGATGACCTTATTCGGGTTAGGTTTAATGAAGATCATGACATCATTAGCAAAGAATGTGCAGCTTTTGAGCTGAAGGAAGGGAGGATTAAGGATGCAGCCTCTGCCAGATTGAAGACCCTTGCCATTACATCCATGACCAGAATGAACAGCATGGGTGAGATTGGATCCCCCTGCTTAAGACCCCTCTTAAGCTAAATACTCTTTCCAGCTACTCCATTAAGGAGTACTTTAGAGTATCCTGGCAGGATTCCATTATTAATTGCCAAGGTGTCTTGAAGAGAAAATTCTTTGTCCAGCAATATCTTAGTGAGACACTCCCAACTGATGGAGTCAAATGCTTTAAACAAGTCAGCTTTGCAGATTGCGGAGCTAATACCCCTCTTGTGGGCATCACTGACAAAAGCGTAACTCTCAATAATGTTCCTGCCTTGACAAAGGCATATTGTGCTAAGCCAATTAGGTCTGGTATTTGATGGGTGAGTCTTTTGGCCAACACTTTGGAATATAGTCTCTGTATCCCATGGATGAGACTGATAGGTCTGAATTCAGTGACCTTGTTGGCCCCCTCCCTCTTGGGTATGAGTGAGATGTAAGAGTTTGATAGGTAGTCTAAGGGATATAACCTTGTTCTTACACCATTCAAAAGGGTCAGTATTTCATTTTTAAGAATATCCCGAAAACAAGTGTAGAATTCAGTAGTGAATCCATTCGGGCCCAGTGCCTTATTGTTGGCCCAGTCCGTTAATGCATTTTTTACCTCATCAATCTCAATTAACTTACTTATTGAAGTTGATCTTTGTGGCAGCCCCCCATAGATTGCTGCGAGGTCAATAGAGTCTAGGGACTGTCCCTGGTCTCCCAATAATTTTATAAATTTTAATATTTGACTAACTAATAATAACCGATTAACATCAAAATAAATCAGATAAATTTATGGATAAATTAAAAATATTTAAATCAAGTTTGGCTCAACCAAAAGTCCAATGATGGACTGTTATGTTCTCTTGACATGTATCATCATTTCTAACTGCATCACCTAGCATGTTTCCATGTTTTGCACCATTATTTCATTGGGTTGCATTAGTAGTAGTTGCTTGTTCCTCAAATTCATCACCACAATTCAAGTCGTCCAAGTTCAATTTCAAGATACTATCTACAATAAGAGACTTGTAAATTAAATGACTTAAGATTTAAAAAAGTAAATAATATAACAATAAAATAATACAAATTACCATCAATGTCCTCATTAGTATGTATTTCGAGTCTAGCCATTTGATTTTGAAAATCCTCTAATTCATCGACTGTTAATTGTGGTGGATCATCCTCCAAAATCCATGTGCCATTATCAGCAAAATCTTCAAAATTTATTGGATCATAATTTCGTCCAAGAAGTAATATCCTAGACTACAATTTATGAAATTATAGAAAAAGAAAAAAAATTATAAGCCTCAATTTTTTATTTCATGATGTTAGATTTTATAGTTCATACCATTGGTGTAACCTCAAATTATAATGAACATAAACAAGATCATTGAGTCTCTGATGCTCCATCCTATTTATTTTTTTTCAAGTGTATATACTCAAATATACTCAATTTCTTTCACAACCCGATGCATTGCATGTCTGACCTAAGATCAGAACCACTAACTTCTGTAAATTTGGTGCACTGCTGCCATATGTCATCCACCATTCATCTATGAAATGGAAATAAAAATATGAATTTGGCAAATATGTTACTAAAAAAAAAAGAAATCTAAACTCCAATTACACATATTATAAAAGTAAATCAAATAAAAAAACTTATATGTCATTAATTACCTGGTACCATTTTAGAACGATCACGTATTGCTGTTGCTCGTCCAAAATCCTTTTCAGCCTCTCAAAATAGTTTCATCTGACAAGTTGGCTTGGTTTGCAATCCTAATTTCCCATGAGCGTACTTCTCTATCACATCAAGTAAACCAGACGTAGTTTTCCTATGTTTTACCATTTCAGTAGAATTGTTTATCCTAGCGTGAAGGATTAAACCAATATCCCGCAGCATGGTTATGCAAGTTGTTTATCCTAGCGTGTGTCGATTATTTGCAAATATGATTCTACAAGCATCTTTCTCCTTTGGAATCTCTGCACAATCTCCTTCTGAGCAGTATGCATAGTACCATACAAATATCCATAGCTGGTCTCTCATCGCTATCAACAATTCGAAGAACACGGACTAGAGGCTCAGTTATTTGGTAGATTGTTGCGCAACTTTTCCGAAATTGCAAACTTAGCACTTCTCTTTAAACTTATTTCCTTTGCTATCTTTTGCATATTTGGATGTTACCCACTCCCTTGATGTTACCATGTCACACAGTGCATCTTTTTGTGCAAAGATGCTTTGCAAAGCAATGAAATTGGTTAAAACAATGTGTGGGTTGCAGGCCAAAGTATGTCCTTTCCTCCAGTAAACTTCCTCATCACAGGTGCAAAGGATAACAATGGTTATAAACATATTTAGTAATACTCGATGCTTTGTCAACTACAACCCCAACTTCTTCCAATTTTCCTATGTCAGATAAAATCAAATTTATGCAATGGGTAGCACAAGAAGACCAACAAAGTGTAGGAAATTCTTTCTCTAATAGCTTACCTAAGTTGAGATTAAATATTGTAATTATTGATGAAAAGAAAAGAATTAAATAAAATCAAATACTTACGGTGACATAGTTTCTTGCATTATCAGTAACTATGCGCACAACATTATCCACGCCAACAAATTGCACGACTGCTTTAAATAAGTTAAATAACATTTCTGCAGTCTTGGAAACTTTTGTTGCATCAACGAATTAAAAAAAAACCGTTTCCTTTGGACATTGCACCAAGAAATTAATTAGTGTTCTTCTCTTTTGATCAGTCCAACCATCTGCCATCAATGTACAGCCGGTTACTCTCCATTCATCACGAAACTCTTCCACAAAGTTCTTTACTTCCTCAACATTTTTCTCAAGAAAATAACCACGAACGTCATAAAAATTCGGGCCGCGGTATCCAGTTCCAAAACTAGCCATGGCATCCAACATCGGCTTGTAATATTTGGAGTTAACAACATTAAAAGTGACTCCTGTATCAATCAACCATTTTGAAACAACCAATCCACCTTCTCTTTGGTTTCTTTGGTATGTAAAACACTTTTGATTGATGGTTGAGCCCCTGGCGTTGTTCTAGACATGAAACAATCACCTATCCCGAGTTTATCTATCTGAACATTCTGTTGCTAATACCTCTTCTCATGGAGCTAGAAGGTGCCGATAAATTTACAATTTCTTCAACTTCATTGCTTTGCACGCCAGGTTGATCTCCATCGAATGGTTCAGAACTTCTCCTTTGTCTTTTCCTGATAGCAACCTCACTAAGATTTTGTTGCATCTGATAAAGAACGTCTACAGGCACCTTTTTGGAAGGTACAACATCTCCTCTCCCACAAGCTAGGTGCTTCTTGAAAAGGTTGATGCCACCTCCTTTGAATTTCTCTTTGCAATAGAGGCATATAATGATGATCTTTGCACCATCAGATCCCTCGGTGCAGTGCCCTAAGCTGGATCTTTTCTTCCTCTTGTCATAGTTTGCAAAGTAGATGGTGGTGGTACTGATCCATTTTCCTCAGGATTAGTCACTGACATTATACTTTATTGAGAAGAAAAAAAAAGACATTAGTAGTCTAATAAATATTTCTATGAAAGAATGAAAAATATGCAAAGTTTAGTTGCTATTATTACTTTGAACTAAAAATATGAAAATTTCAAAATCGTGTTAGCTGAAACTATAATGTATAATCCCATTGAATTTTGGAGAATAGTAGATGAAAAATATATATTCATATAAAATAGCATGTTCATATTAAGTACTTACAATTGAAAATGCAAGTTGTTCCATCCTTTCTTTTTTTGTTTTTTATAGTATTTTTGTTACATTATGACATGTAACCTTTTGTAAACTTTGTAACTGATTTTTTCTTTGGTTGATTTTCGTTGGCATGTATTTCACCTACGGTACTAAATATAAAAAAAAACATTTTCTCTTTTATGAACATCAACTTTTATCCAAGTGCTATATACCATGTAAATTTCAAAGAAAACTTTCATATTCATAAGCAACATGCTGCCCATTGTATCTTCATACGCTGTTTATCTTGCCTAATACAAGGCATGCAATTATGCAAATACAAAAGCACACATGACACAATGAACACAATTGCAAGCAAATAAAAGAAGTGTAAACTTTATTTCATAAAACTTGAAATGAAACAC